>VDFB02040888.1:0-61595 GCA_007258455.2 Sequoia sempervirens
TGCTGGAGATGTTGTTTTGGGTCCTCACTAAGTTGTGGCCAACCTTGGTTGATTTGCATTGTTAATCTTAAATGTTTTGGGCCAATAGTTATATTCATTTTATTATTTCTTTGTGGCCCACTTGTAGTGATGAAATTTCTTGTTGCAAATATATAAGAGTGTTTATTCAAATTGAAGTGTGAAAGGGTGTGCTTTTGTGTGTGTGTATGAATATTGTTCAAATCATTCAAAGGAAGAGCAAAGTGTGAAGAAGTGTGTAGAAGAGTGAAGAATTTTTTATGTACTTAATTGGAACTATAATTAGGCATTAGCAAATGTTATTTTCTCAATTCAAAATTTGGATGGTTGTAATCTGAATCTCTTTGTAAGATAGTGTGTCTTCCTGTGTAATTGAGCAGTGAGATCTAGGTAGTGTGCTTAAATGCATGTGCATTCCCCATATTTCATTTTAATTATACTTTTAAAGAGGTATAATCTTGTGGACTAACCTCCACCATATTTTTTCCCTAACAAGGTTTCCACATAAAAAAATCTTGTTGTTATGTGCATTTCTAATGTGTTGATGATTTATGTTTTCATAATTAATAATTAGGTTTGAGGATAAGGTTAATAAGTTGAATAAGTTTTGAATTTTTGTGACAACTAATTCACCCCCCCTCTCAGTTGTCTACCCTTGTATTACCAACTACTGGTATCAAAATAGGTTCCTTGGAAGAATTTTAACATCTTAAGGTGATCCAAGATGGCAAGTTACAAGGATAGTCTGAGATTTGATGAAACAAATTATTCTTTGTGGAAGACTCGAATGGAGTACCATATGAGATGCATTGGTGAACCCTACTAGAGAATTACAAATAATATGTATAATATTCCATAGAATGGTCCTATTGCTTCTGCTGAGATCAAAGATGTTAAGTATAATATCCAGGCTAAGGAAGCTTTGTTGAGTGCTTTGACTAGTTCTAAGATGACAAATGTTATGGATCTGAAGACTGCTCATGAGATTTGGAAAAATTTGGAAACCTTGTATGAAGGTGATGCTAATGTGAAGATTTCTAAGTTGCACAGTTTGAAAGGGAAATATGAAAGGTTGAGAATGGGTGATGATGAGAACATTAATACTTTCATACAAGAGTGAATAAACTTGTGTGTGGTATTAGATGTGTTGGTGGAAAGATAGATGAATCTGATATTGTTGCTAAAGTGCTTAGATCCCTTCATGATTCTTACAAAGTCAAAGTTAGTGCTATTGAAGAGCTTCAAACTATAACCAACATAACCAGAGATACATTGGTTGGTAAGTTGACTACTTTTGAGTTAAGCGAATCTGGTGATTCCCTTCCTAAGGTTGAATTTGCATTTGAGGCTACTACTTCTAGAAGAGATAGACAAAGATATGACCCAGGTGAAAGTTCATCTAGAAAGACATTCAAGTATGAGGATGAAATCAAACAGATTGAAGAAGAAGAAAGAGAGCTAAAGAGCTAGAAGTACTTATTTGCAAAAGAGTACTGAAAGGAAAAGGTAAGTATGAAGGAAATTTTCCTCTTAAATTTTTTTCTTGTAATAAGATAGGTCATTTTGCATCAAGGTGTTTAAAAAGAGCTCCTAAACCAAGACATAACAAGCCTAGATTTTAGAAGAAATGTTACTATGTTGCTAATGAAGGTGTGATAGATGATGATTATAATAAAGGAAATAGAAGTGATGATGAATGGGTATTTATTTCTATCAAGGAAAATAATCTTGTATCTATTGAATCTACCAGTTGTACAAATGTGGAGAAAACCCTAGTTGCTCAAGTTGAAGAGAAAGATGAATGGGTAATTAACAATGGATGTTCACATCATATAACAGGAGACAAAAGTAAGTTTGTAAGCTTGGATAAGTATGATGGTGGTATTATGAGATTTGGTGATAATACAGCTAGTGTGATCCATAGAAAAGGTTGTATTTCTCTTGATGGTAAGCATAATACTAATGATTTTTTGTATGTGGAAGGCTTGAAGCATAATCTTTTAAGTGTTGGTCAAATGGTCAGTAAGGGATACAATATTCAATTCAAGGATAGAAATTGTAGAATATTGAGTTTTGAAAATGAAATTGCATCAGGTACAAAAAAAAAAGGTAATATCTTTCACTTGAGTGTTCCTAGTAAAAGTTGTTTGATTGCTCAAGTTGATAAAAGTTGGTTATGCATAGGAGGTTGTGTCATGTTAACTTTGATAATATTGTCAAGATAAGTTCTACTAAGGCTATGAGAGATCTACCTAAGTTGGTGAAGCCTACTAATGCAATATGCAAGGAATGTCAATTGGAAAAGAAAACTAGGATTTCATTTTGGAGTAAAAATAATTGTTCAAATAAATTGTTGGAACTTGTGCATACTAATTTGTGTGGTCCTTCTAGAATTAGAAGTTTACAACGTTACAGGTATTTCATGTTACTCATTGATGATTATTCTAGAATGGTATGGGTTACTTTCTTAAGGAGAAATTTGAAGCACTGGAACATTTCAAGATCTTTAAAGCTATGGTTGAGATAGAGACAGGTTTGAAGATTAAATGTCTAAGATCAGATAGAGGTGGTGAGTTCACTTCTGGTGAATTTAATTCTTTTTGTAAAGAACATGGAATAAAGAGACAATTATCTGCACTGTGGACCCCTCAACAAAATGGAGTTGTGGAAAGGAAGAACATAACAATTGAAGATGTTGTTAGAACAATGATGCTAGAAGTAAATGTTCCTCATATCTATTAGAGAGGAGTTGTGAGTACTATTGCGTACACACTCAACCGGATACAAATCAAAAGTGATACTAGTAAGACCCCTTTTGAGCTATGGATTGGTCAAAAGCCTACTGTCAAATACTTCAAGATATTTGGAAGCAAATTTTATATTAAGAGAGATGAAGACATAGGAAAGTTTGATGCTAGGAGTGATGAAGGTATCTTTCTAGGTTATTCTACTAAAAGCAAGGCCTAACGCTGTTATAATAAAAGATTGAAGAAAATGGTTGAAAGTACAAATGTTAAGGTTGATGACGACTTAGGTACACTATCCAAAACCTATGGATATGACTCTGATGATCAAGATGATAGTACAAACAAAGGAAAGCAAGTTCAAACTACAAATCAAGTACAAATAAATCTGGTGAATCAAGAGAATGGAAAGGAAGAAGAAACTAGTGAAGTTGCAAAAGAGAGATTAGAAGAGCCTAAAGTTGAAGAAAATTCTAAGAAGACTCCAAGGTATGTAAGATTGAATCATTCAGAAGATCAGATTATAGGTGATAAGAACAAAGGTGTCAAAACTAGGAGAAATATTGTAGAAGAGTATTGCTTGATTTCAAAGACTGTGCACACCTACTAGTGTGAATGAAGCATGTAAAGATGAGCATTGGATGGAAGTAATGAAAGAAGAGTTAAAACATATTGAGAAAAATGATACATGGATTCTTGTTCTCAGACCTAAGGACAAGAATGTAATTGGAACCAAATGGTTCTTTAGAAACAAACTGAATGAGCAAGGTGAAGTGATTAGAAATAAAGCAAGACTAGTATGTAAAGAATATTCATAGATTCCAGAAGGAATTGATTTTGAAGAGACCTTTTCCATTGTTGCTAGAATTGAAGCTATAAGATTATTTATTTCCTATGCTACTCACAAGAACTACAAACTTTATCACACAGATGTCAAATAAGCTTTTCTAAATGGTGAATTGGAAGAAGAAGTGTATGTTGAGAAACCTAATGGATTCCAGTTGACTAATAAGGAAGATATGGTGTGTCAATTGAAGAAAGCATTGTATGGACTCAAGTAAGCCCCTAGAGCATGGTATGCAAGATTGGATAAGTATTTGTTGAAGCTTGGATTCAACAAAGGTACTGCTAATAGTAATTTGTATTTCAAGATTGATCATAATAAAGATTTAATTGTTGAAGTCTTTGATGATTGTATCATTTTTGGAGGAGATGATGGTTTGTACATGAATTTTTCTAATGAGATGCAGAATGAATTTGAGATATCTATGATTGGTGAGATAAAATTATTTTCAGGATTGTGAATTACTTAGTTAGATAAAGGGATTTTTATATCTCAATCCAAGTATGTGAAGGAATTGTTGAAGAATTTTGGTATGGAAGGTTCAAATCTAGTTGGTACACCCATGGTGACAAGATGTAAGTTGACAATAGAAGATGATTCTCTGAAAGCAAATCAGACAAGATATAGATCAATTATTGGTGGATTGTTGTATTTAACTCAAACTAGGCCAAATATCATGAATGTTGTATGTATTATTGCAAGATTTCAAGCTAATTCGAAGGAATCTCATGTGATTGATGTGAAGAGATTTTTAGATACTTGAAGGAAATTGTTGATCTTGGCCTATGGTATCCTAAAAGAGATGATCTTACCTTGAGTGCATTTATTAATGTTGATTGGGAATGAGATGTGAATGACAGAAAAAGTACTAGTGGTGGTGCATTTTTCTTGGGTAAGAAGCTAATTTCATGGTTAAGCAAGTTAGCATAATACAATTTCCTTGTCTGCTACAGAGGCCAAATACATTGTTGTTGCTAACAATTGTACTCAAGTCCTATGGATGAAGAAAATGTTGAAAGATACCAAAGTTGTCTATAATGAGTGTATTGCTATATTATGTGATAACTCAAGTGCTATTAACATTTCCAAGAATCTAGTGCTACATTAAAAAACAAAGCATACATCTATTAATTTTCACTTTTTGAGGGAGAAGGTAAGTGAAAAAGAAGTCAAAATAGAGTATGTACCTACTAAGGAGCATATTGTAGACATCTTTACCAAGTTGTTGCCTAAGGATATTTTTGAGTATCTCAGAGGGAAGTTAGGGGTGATTACCCCTCCTAATCAAAACTAAGGATGCATTTCTTTGCATCATTCTGTGCATTTCATAATCATATCTTACTTCAGATTGATGTTGTGGTGGTTGCTACACAGGGGGAGTAGTCAGATGGTTCAAAAATTTAGGTATGTGGTTCAAAGTTTAGATACATTTGTCATTGATGTCAAATGGGGAGAAAAGTCATATGAAAAATTGGGATTATCTGAGAAGAGCCTTGTGGGGAGAAATATTATGTGAAAGTATTGAGGAGAAGATGAGTCAAATCCTAAGGGGGAGTAAGTGTGAAGATTTAGTTGTGTTGATGGTTTTTTTCACATCATGTTTTACCATCAATGCCAAAGGGGGAGATTGTTTGATGTTGTGGTTGTTTTGTTGATATGTGGTTATCATTGATGTTAACACTATTAGCATTAATGCATTTGAAGTTGTATATGTCAAGGATATTGAGAAAATTGCAATAAATGAGTTGTAGGTTGTTAGTGGTGAACTGAAGTTCAGTATGTCGATATGTTATGTACATTGATGATTAGAGGTTGTGGAATAAAGGGTTTTTTTTTAGTGTATCTAGTTTATCCACGTTGAGTTTCAAAGATCTGCATGAATATTTGATCGAGTTATGAAGATTTTCATTCTGACAGTTTTTCTATTGCTTTAGTTGATGTTCCTGATTGAAGATGTTGTATTTCAATTATTGTAGTTGTTGTGGATGCCTCTATTGTGATTCATGATGCTTTTGGATGTTTCTATATTGTGCTATAACTTTTTTGCATGTTTGCATTGATTGTTGTGCTCGTGGTTGGCAATTTTCTCTTGCGTGTTCATGTTTTTATTGTTCTTGGCCGACATAGTGTTTGTTGTGTGTTGTGGATCTTTGAGGAGAAATTAATTGAAGTGTCTTTATGTTGGAGATGTTGTTTTGGGTCCTCACTAAGTTGTGGCTAACCTTGGTTGATTCGCATTGTTAATCTTAAATGTTTTGGGCTGACATATTCATTTTATTATTTCTTTGAGGCTGACTTGTAGCGATGAAATTTCTTATTGCAGATATATAAGAGAGATTGTTTATTTGAATTGAAGTGTGTAAGGGTGTGCTTCTCTGTTTGTGTGAATATTGTTCAAATCATTCAAAGGAAGAGTAGAGTGTGAAGAAGTGTGTAGAAGAGTGAAGAATTTTTTATGTTCTTAATTGGAACTGTAATTAGGCATTAGCAGATGTTATTTTCTTAGTTCAAAATCTAGGTGGCTGTAATCTAAATTTCTTTGTAAGACAGTGTGCCTTCCTTTGTAATTGAGCAGTGATCTCTAGGAAATGTGCCTAAATTCATGTGCATTCCCCATATTTCATTTTCATTATACTTTTAACAAGGTATAATATTGTGGTCTAACCTCCAACATGGTTTTACCCTTAACAGGGTTTCCACATAAAAAAATATTGGTTTTATGTGTGTTTCTAATGTGTTGATGATTTATGTTTTCATGGTTAATAATTAGATCTAAGGATAAGGTTAATGAATTTAATAAGTTTTGAATTTTTGTGACAACTAATTCACCCCCCCTCTCAGTTGTCTGCCCTTATATCGCCAATAGGAGGTCTAGTTTTGTAAATGGAAATATTTTCAAGTTCTTGAACAAGTTGAAGTGTTATAACTATGGAAATCTTAGAAATTTAGCTAGGTTTTGCAGACCTACCTTTGCAATAGAGCAAAGCAAAACTAGAATTCATCTCAAGACATCTTCTATTGTTGACAAAATAAAATTAGTTTGGAAACCAAAGAAAGTTGACAAAAAGGCTGAAGCAATGGTTGTCCAAATAGCCCTACATGCCCAAAAGAAAGATCTATGGCTTTTAGAAAATAGGTTCTCTCACCACATGAATAGTGATAAGAGCAAGTTTTCAAATATGAAGATTACATTGGTGGCTCTACAAATTTGGAAATGATTTATGTATTTTGATCAAAGGAAAAGGCACCATACTTTTGGATGATGATACTCCCTTGTACATGATGTCTACAATGTAGAAGGCTTAACTCATAATCTTCTCAATGTGATTCAAATCTCTTACAATGGTTTCAAAATCACATTTAATGCTCAAGGTTGTGAAATTAGTAAGAAATCTGGATTGTTGTAGCTGGTTTAAGAAAAAAAGGAAACATATATAATCTTCATGAGACCACAAATAGTAGTAAAGATGGACTTTTTTATTTCATGAGTCAGGTTGAAGAGAGTAAAATTTGGGACAGAAGACTTGGGCATATCAATTATGAAAATCTTGTTAAGATCTACAAGAATCAAAATGTAAGAAATATGCCAATCATCTCTAAACCTAGCAATAATACTTGCAAGGAATGTCAACAAGGTAAGCAAACAAGAGTAAGTTTTAAATATAAAGAGTATTCTTCAACTAAACCCTTGCAACTTGTTCATTTTGATTTATGTGGTCCTCCAAGGACAAAATCATTGAATGGTGAAAGTTATTTTATGCTCTTTACTGATGATTACATTGGAATGACTTGGGTAACCTTTTTGAAACACAAATTAGAATCTTTTGACAAATTCAAGATATTAAAAAAGATGGTTCAAAAGGAATAAAATCTAAAAATCAAGTGACTAAGATCAAATAAAGGCGGTGAGTACACTTCAAAAGAATTTATGGACTATTGTGAAGAACATGGCATTAAGAGGCAATATTAAGCCTCTAGGATACCACAAAAAATGGTGTAGCAAAGAGATAAAATAGGACAATTAAAGAAATGGTAAAGAAAATGCTTCAAGATGTAGATTCACCTAACATTTACTGGAAAGAAGTTATCCATACAACAAGTTATACACTGAAGAGAGTGTAGTTAAGAGTTAAGACTAATTATAATCTTTATGAACTGCGATATGGAAGACCTACAAATGTTGGATATTTTAGAATCTTTCGTAGTAAATGTTTCATCAAAAGAGATGATGAAATTCTAGTATTGTGATGAAGGTATTTTCTTGGGTTACTCTACTCACAGTAAAGATTACAAATGTTTTAATAAAAGGTTGAAAAGAGTGATTGAGCGTACTAATGTGAAAGTTGATTCAAGGTGTTGTAGTCATATGAACAACAAAATGAAGATGGTGGAGAAGTTCACCTACATGAAAAAGAGGTGAAATTAGAAGAAGAGATGGAAAATAAAGAAGATACTCCTATAAAACTTATGGAAAGAACAACTAAGACTCCTTCAAAGGCAGCGCAAAGGAACCATCCTCAAGAACAAATCATTGGTGATAGATCTATTGGTGTTCAAACCAAAAGAAAACTTGCCAGTGCAAGTGATCAAGTACATTTATGTTTAATTTCAAAACTTGAACCTAAAACCTATTTAGAAGCTAGTAAAGATGAAATTTGGATTAAATGAATGGAAGAGGAGTTAGGGTAGATAGAGAAGAATAGGACATGGGAACTTGTCCCTAGACCCAAGGACAAGAATTTCATTGGAGCAAAGTGGGTCCTTAGGAATAAACTTGATGACAAGGGAAATGTAGTTAAAAATAAGGAAAGACTTGTCTACAAAGAGTACTCTTAGATTGAGGGTATTGATTTTGATGAAAACTTTGCCCCTGCGGCTAGACTTGAAGCTATAAAAATCTTTCTAGATTTTTCTATTTATAAAAATTTCAAGGTGTTTCAAATAGATGTTAAAATAGCATGTTTAAATGGTGAGATTGAGGAAGAAGTTTATATGGAGCATCTTGAAGAATTTGAGTGTGCAAGTAAAGATCATGTTTATAGATTGAAAAAGGCATTATATGGCCTAAAACAAGTGCCTAGAGCATGGTACTCTAAGATGGATAAACATTTGCAAGGTCAAGGATTTTCCAAAGGAGGTGTTGATAGCAATCTATACTTCGTGACAAAAGGTGACAATATTCTGGTTGTTATCTATGTAGATGATATTATTTTTGGGAGCAATGATGATGATATGTGTTTTGTTTTTCCTAACATTATGAAAGTAGAGTTTGAAATGTCCATGGTAGGAGAAATCTCTTTCTTTCTTGGGTTACAGGTCTCTCAACTTGAGAAGGGTATTTTTATTTCTTAGATGAAATATACAAAAGAGATACTCAAAATATTTCAAATGGATGAAAGAAGACCAATTGGAATTCCCATGGAAACTAGCTGAAAATTAGGCCAAGATGTTGATTTTCCTAATGTAGACCACACTATGTTCAGGTCCATGATAGGTAGTCTTTTGTACTTGACTGCCACTAGGCCTAACATCATGCATCTTGTATGCTTAATGGCTAGGTTTTAGTCCTATCCCAAGAAATCTCATCTTAATGCAATTAAAAGGATGCTTAGATATGTCAATGGTATTATTGATCATGGTTTATGGTATCCAAGATATGATGATTTTACTTTGCTTGCTTACACTGATGCTAACTGGGAAGGTTGCATAGATGACAAAAAAAGCACATCTAGAGGAGCATTTTTCTTGGGTAGTACATTGGTACCTTGGCACAACAAGAAACAAGACTTTGTGTCTTTATCAACTACTGAGGCAGAATACTTTGTTGCTACCACATGTTGTTCTCAAGTTTTTTGGATGTTACAAACACTAAAATATATCAAAGTGGAAGTATCTCAACCTATTCATATTTTGTGTGATAACACTATTAATATAAACATTTCAAAAAATCCTATGATGCATTCAAGAACCAAGCATATAGCTATTTGCTATCATTTTTTGAGGGAAAAGGTTCTAACAAATGAAGTTATCTTCAATTATGTGGCATCATGTAATCAAGTGGCTGATATCTTTATAAATTCATTAGCAAAAGAGGTGTTTGAAAGCTTAAGGGATAGACTTGGTGTTCTCTCCCTTGGCTCTCTTCAGTACCATAAATCAATCATGCAAAACTTTAGGGGGGCTTCAAGCTAATTCTTTATCCTTGGCTCATGAATGGTTCATTTTTGTTGACATTCCATTCATATTTTCTTTATGGTTATATATTCATCATACAACACATCATTTCAGTCATTGGCTTGAGCTTATACATGACAGTTTTGATTCCTTCACTGTGTGTTTTTGACACATACTTCTTACAGTAATGACATTCTTCTCATGTTTTTCATGTTCATTTTGTGATTATATGTGGTATTGTGCACCATGAGGATACAATGGATGATTGTTAGGTCTTGATGCTCCATACTAGTACTTGTTGCTTTATGAGGATTTTGCATCTCTCTCTGGAATATGCTAACTCTTGGTGACATGTGTGATCTAGTAGTGTTCTAGATTATGATAGTCATTATGATGCATTATGACAGTTTTTTTTTTGATGGCTTACATATTTTGGGTCTAATAGTGTTTTGGTGGTCACTATGATAGCATTTCATAAGGCTTATCCTATTGGTATTTTGATACATGGATTCTTTACACAAATTATCCACCAGGTATTCATTACTTTCACAATTTATTTTATTTTCCCCCTTTGTTGTTCTTTGGCATTGTTGTCAAAAGGGGGAGATTATGGTGGTCAGTTACTTTATTTTAGTTTATTCATGATAGTGTGATTAGCTGGTTGTTGACAATGATTGGGTTGGTTACTTTATTTTAGTTTATGCATGATAGTGTGATCAGCTAGTTGTTGACAGTGGCTTTGGACATTGAAATATTGTTGTTTTAGTTTCATTACATAGAGGAAAACATGTACTTTGGTCTCATTATATAAGAGGATAGCATGTATATTTTATTTCATTTTATTTTTGACATTAGTTTTATTATGTGTTTGAGGAAAGCATGTTTATCATGTACAATCATGTTTGTTTTTGACAGTTTTGTGCTTAAATTGATACTATGACTCATGTTTATAAGCATTTATAGTGATATACAGCAGTACATGCTTCTCTTGATGTTGTTCTTGATAGTGAGTATAGTGGATATAGTGGTAATGCATTTTGATACATGTTTGAAATGCACTCTTTGTACAGATTTTGTTATTAATACATGCTTGAATCTACTTCATTATTGTATAGGTATTTGGCATTCTTGCTATAGTTGATAATCTATTGATGGTTGTAATAGGGTTTGACATCAATGCCAAAGGGGGAGTTTGTTGACCCCTTTGACATTGCTTGAATTTGGCATTGATGTCAAGATAGGTATTCTCCTTGGTGCATATTTGAAAGGCATATAATGTTGGTTGATATTTTATGTCTTAAGGTAGCTATGTTCATCAAAGCTATACTTTATGGTATTTTTGGTTTTAATGTGCTAAGTGATAAAAGGAATAAATTAAAAGTTGTAACCTACCTAGCAAGTTGTAGGTGTTTGAGGAAAGGATTGAAGGTAGTTAATAATGTTTCTTTCACCATCCCTTTCTAGGGCATATTGTTTCAACTAGTTAACATTGTATAATGTTGAAAGCAATGTATATCACACATATTGCAAAGCTAGAGTTTGGTGTATACACAAAAATATTAGGGCTTCATACACCAACATGAGTCGAGGTTTCATGAGCAGCAAATGCAAAAAAATTCTTTGACAACAGTGGTCATGGATAGTTGGAAGATACAGTGGTTTGTGCAGTTGAGATCTGTAAGTTGTTTCTCAACTCCAAGTTAGCACAACACATCATCATCATTTTGAATCCATCATCAATCATCCATAATCATGTGTATTGCATATATTTTTCTTCATTTTCCATCTTCCATCCATCATTTTTATTTACATCTCTTCTTTTGAGATCTCACCCATGCAAGTTATGCACGGATAACCTCTTAAGGGGGAATTAATCATCTCACTTTTTTTTTTCTATTTCTTATCTAACTAGGGAATATCATCATCATCTTCATTTTTTATAATTTTTCTTTTTATTTACTTTTCTTTCTTTTGAAAAATGTCATGTCAAAAATTTCTTTAAAGATAAATTTTAAACACTAAAATATTTCACCTAATCACCAAACTATAACTATCATCATATTATTTGTTAATTATTCAACACTTTAATTTATCATTTGTTATTTATCACATTATTAATCATTTATCACATCACACATCACATCATTAATTAAAAATAATTTATTTATCCATTTATCTATTTAATTAAATAATATTATATTGTTTAATTAAATGAGAGATACTTATCCATTTTTAATAAATTCCATTTTTGACTCATTAGTTAACTTCTTCACTTAGTTAACTTTTTCTTGATTTAGAAACTTCTCAATTACTCATAAGTTGAATTCATCTTTTGATTGAAACTTATTCCTCCCATAAATCAAATTATTGAATTGAATAATTCATTATTATACTTGCATTAGTTCAAAATGTGAAATGTTCATTTTTCAATTGAGTTGACTTCACAACCAATTCAACTAACTCAGTTATTCATTCTAGGTATGTGCAGGAACATGATGGGCCAAAAAGTGGCAATATGATGGGTATGTGTAGGGTATGCGGCTGACGACTTTTTTTTTACCCAAAATTGATAATACAAAAAGGATTTTTAAAGGGGATTACCAGCTTTCCACCAATATATAAATTATGTTATACTTTGAATTTAATAAATAATTATTATTCATTTTCTATTTGAATTACGAATAAAGTCCTGATTGATAGGTTGATTGAAAAACATCTATAGCTTTCAAACACTATCACATTTTTTGAATCCAAAACATGTGTCACATTATATGCTTTGCATACTACAGTATTAAAAAAGAAAAAATAAATTTCATGAAGTTTTGACCAAGTTAAGGTGGTTAGACATACAAGTTTTTATATTTTTTAAAAGTTGTAATAAAAAATTCATAATTAATTATTTACTTGGAAAAAAATTACAAAAAAATATGCATTACATCTGGACATGAGTCCTCTACTTATATCTAAAATCTTATAAAAAAAATATTATCATTTTATTGTAGTTAGGGTGGTTAGACAGACACCTACTTATTTTTTCCCTGAAATTTAAGTACTACTGCATTGAAATTTCAAATTTTCACCAAATAGATTTTTTCTTTTTTAAGTAAACCTAGTGGTTTTGAAACTAAATTCAATTTTCTATATATTTTATTCTTACATATTTTTGAAATAATATAGATAATTTATTCAAATTTTTATGTCAAGTTTCCTAACTCTAATTTTTTGAATTTTTGCCACTTAAGGGCCTATTTTTCCCATGATGATCCTGCACATACCCTTCTTATCTTCATCTCCCAATTTATTTTCCTTGGAAAGTCTACAAATTCAATCATTCCTTCATCATTTTAAATAATCTCAATATTTAATATAAATCCATTCTATCAAATTACTTCTTCAATCGAATCAAAGTGTTATGCTATCGAGTTGCATCCAAATTCAAATGAATCAACATTTCTATTTGATTTTTGCATTGGGATTGTTAAATAGGAATTTGATTTGATTTATATTTTACATTTTCAAGTATTTGTATATCTTGTTTTTCAATTTCATTGATTATAGATTATGTTTTGAGATAACTACTATTTGATGAGATCTCATAAAGATGTCCAAGGATCCTACGCCTAAGTTGGAAATGAGTTCAACATGTACATAATGAGGATAATTTTTGAGGAGAGAGAGTCATTGTGGCTTGGTGTATCTTAAGAGGAGAAATCTAATTTCCCACTCTTGGTCCTCTTGATGGTGCATTATTTGATAACTATCACCCACTTTATTTTATGATATATTTTATTTTGTGCTTTTTCTTTTGATGGAATGAGTCTTGAGCTATAGATGTTAGTTATATAGGGCATGCTTGAGGATTACTTAGCATGGTCTTTTTTCTCTTTGTCTCCTTATGTATGTGAACTTGTTATAAAGAAAATTTTGAGGATTTCAGAATATGGTTTTATACTTATTCCCTAGTTTTGGGAATGATTATCTATTTTTCCTTTAGTTTGAGAGTCTTACATTCTAGTTAGTTTATTGATAGATGATATTGTAACAAATATTTTGGCTCCCTAAAATCGCTAGCTCATTCTTAGGGTTGCTCACCTAGAAGGAGAGGAAAATGGGCCAAAATGAATTTGTTAACACTAGAAGAAATGGAAAGAGGAGCATGAAATGTGTGTGTGGATATGTTTAAATGTTGTAAACTTAATGAAAATCCAGATTAAGAGATGTATTCTAACCTAATGCAAAAGTGTTGGAAAACACAACATGTGTATTCCAACAACTTGACTAGGAATGTAAACAAACTGAAACAGAAAATGATCCAGTTGAAGATATGAACTTGGAAACTAGAAGAGGCTAGAATGAGGATCTGAATACTTGCAAAAGACACCAAAAATTCTCACTGGGACTAATTCACCATGCATGGTGAATGAGTCCTATTTTTGCGAGAAAGTGTTAGAACTAGTTTTAGGGAATTGGGTATTCAGATCTTCAGAAATCACTATTCGAGCCCAGAAATGGGAATGATTTTCCATCAATGGAAAATGAATCCTCTTCTAGAAAATAGAGAAATTTGGATAGGATTCTATGGCTTAGGATCTACAATTCTATTTATGATGAATCCCCAGATTTGAATCTACAAAACTGGACTTGTAGACTCTCTCCAAGCTTGAAATAGGGCTTGAAACACCTTGAATGACTTTGATGAGATGTGCACAACTTTCCTCACCTTTCCATTTGATAAATTTGCATACAAAAACACATGCAAAGGGGAAAAAGTGTTGGATGTTAGGATATGGGGGGTTGTTCTAGTCAAACCCCTTTAGGTAATTAAGCCAAAGTGATGGAATAAAGTTATGAAACATGCAACAATGGAAATGATTACTTTGTCATGATGATTTGATCTTGAAAGTATGCAACAATGGAGGAAGATTCATCCCTTGAATGCTTTAGAAAGCCAACTTGAAGACTTCTAACGAAGAAACCCTAGCTTGCTTGACTTGGATGAGAAGATATAGAAGATGGATTAATGATAAGAGATGTAAAAATGAGTTGTTAGATGTAAAATGAGGATAAAAACACTTATTTATAGACAATTGTGCCTTAGTATCTTGATTATACCTCATTATAGGCTGACATGAAGCAAAATCAACTCAAATTTCACTTTATTTTCCACTCAAAGGTCAAAATGGGGCCAGATAGGACTCATTCACCACACATGGAAAATGGGTCCTACCTAGATGGGACTAATTCACCATGCATGGCAAATGGGTCCCACAGGGGCTGTGGGACATTCCGACAACTCAGAAGCTACGAGATAAGGAAATAAGGTTTAAATTGCAACTTTGTTAGGTATTTGATCAATTAAAGCCTCAAGATGCACAATATGGGTCATTAGAGACCTATTAGTGATGATGTAAATGTTAAATAGGGATTGGGACACATAAATCAATTTGAAAGTGTGATTAAAGACACTTTACAACACTAAAATTAGGTCCACATAGCCTAGAGAAGCACAAAAAAACCAATGTGAATGTGCAAGACACATTACAACACTAGTTTAACATTAAGTTTACATTAAAAACCTTCTAGATTGATGTAATAATTTTATTAAACACATTTTATAATGTTAAATTAGGGAGAAAAAGGTTAATTAAGTCTAGAAAAGTGTGAAAGTCCTTTACAAGACTTTATGTACAACACCTTTGCAAGACATCATTAAAAGCATGTTATTCAGTTTATAAGATTCCAAGACCTAGTGTGGATGCATAAAATACCTCACAACACTAGATTAAGGCCTCATTAAGTCTATTTTATCATGAATTAATCCCATGTCAAGAAAAGGGTCCTTTTTTCTACGACATAGATATGTTTGAACTTAGGGTTGAATGGTTGGATGATAAGGAGGATTTTCTATCTGGGGTTTTGTGAAGGATATCTTGTCATAAATTTTAGCACATTGGTGTCAATAAAAGGG
Source organism: Sequoia sempervirens (assembly GCA_007258455.2). Lineage (NCBI taxonomy): Eukaryota > Viridiplantae > Streptophyta > Pinopsida > Cupressales > Cupressaceae > Sequoia > Sequoia sempervirens. The sequence continues at coordinate 15,749 of VDFB02040888.1, forward strand.
AAAGTTACATGGTTTTTATTTTAAGTTTATCTCCTGATGGTATAGTCTTTCTTCTTAGAGGTTCATGTTCACATGGAATTAGAGTTGAGGTTGGTGTGGGGCTCCTATGATCAATATGTTTATGGTCATTTACTATTATTTTAATTTACTTTATCATAAAAAAATGATTTATCTTTAATATTTATCTCTTGTGATGAGGAGAAATTGGGAAAGACATGAAGACTAGTGGTGAGAGAGTTATATTGTAGTGATTTAGTTTGCAAATTTACATATCATTATGTATGGTCTTTGGTATTAGATGATATTCACATTATTAACTACAACATTTTATATGATAGTTCTATTGCTAAAATTTTGTATTCTTTAATAATTTTAGATTTGATATTTACCCATGCAATGGGATTTTTAGGATGTATATATGTCTTTTTTTGGATGTTCTCATTAGATTGTGGTGTTAAGGGTCTTTAGGAATTTTTTTTGTATGTTAGTGCATACATAGGGACTTGTGATCATGGATTGGGAGTGTTATGTTGATGGCATAAGGTATACCTATGATGATGAGTATAAATTATTTTTGAGATTAGTTTGATGTGTTTGCAAATAGCTATGTTTTCTATTCCAACTACAACTATATTGGTGAGTTCTTGGTGACTATTCCAACCTATTCATTACCTTTATATTTTGTGTTTGTGTTTGAATATATATTTGAGGAAGGATTCATACATCTATGTGATAGTTAGTGTGGAATCTCATTTGGATAAGACCTTATCTTTTGTACATTGGCATGGGAGTTCCTATTTGAGATTATTATCACTTTGGTTGTTGCTACAAGTATCTTAATGGAGCACATGTAGCACTTGTATTTTTTGATGGTACTTGTAAGCTATAGGGATTTTTCCATTGATGTTTGAGTTTAATTTAAAATCGATATCAAATGTATACAATAAGTATTCCCTAGATGCACCGAAATAATTATGCTTATAATGTAAAAAGAAAATAATTAATTGGGAAGACTTAGTACCAAATATTTAATTTTAGGTCATAATTTTATAAAGTCCTGGTTTAGAGGCACATGATTTATGACCACTTAGTGATTTTATTAGAAAAAGTGAGTAGTTATTGAGTTCATATTTTGTAACCTTTAACTTTTGGATAAGGTTGGATTGATCATTTCCCTTAGGTTTCATAAGTGGAAGCATGATTGGGATGTGTGCCTACATGGTTGTCATCTACTTGTTTGTATGAATGGATGCAACTAGGGTTCTTGATATTTCAAAATATTGTATAGATAATCTACAAGTATATCACAAGATCTTGATATTGAGATAACACATTAAGTATGTAGATGCTTTTGGAGGTTGGGTTTTTCCCTTGAAAGAGTTTTTCATAAGGTACATTTGGTGTTATCTTGTGGTGTTATTTTAAGACATCTAATTTGTTCATTAACCCATTAACTATTAATTTAAACTTTCTTGTTGTCTCTAAAGAATTTTTGTTACTTAATTTTTCTACCTCTATTATCATTAAGGTTTTGTACAATAACTTTTTTTAACTCTTTAATGATTTAGACATGTCTATAATAGTAATGATAATAAAAAATGATCTAGGCATCACATCAGAGCTTCAGTTTTAAACTTAAAAAAGCAATTCAAAATATTCTTCAATCTTATAAGGTTGGAAGTTAATCCCAACCACCACGAACGAAACTTGTCAAGTCCAAAACCTTCATACACACAGGAACATTTAAGATGGAGATTGAAGCGGATTTCCCTTGGATATGAACATATTTTCAATACACTCTCCAACCTATCATCGTACCAACTTCAAGACTCACACATATTGTGGGTTGCATGAAATATAAAATAAAAATATATTGTTGTTCTAGATTTTTCTTAGTCCATTTTCCTACACATATATGTTGAATTCTAGATTATTCTGAAGACCTCTAAAAGTGAGGCATATGTAACAAGTTGGGATTACAGTCACATAATGGTTTTGGCTCTGCAGAGCAGTAAGAGCTTGAAAACAACTAATAAAATGTAATGGTTGTATGTAGAGCAGCAACTCATGAATATATGTAATTCTTTGTTAGTTAATATATATAAAATTACAAATCTATTTTTATTTTTCGTGTTTTGTTGATCCCCTGTTCCTTCAAGTGGTATCAAAGCTGATGGTAACATGAAAAGTCTGGAGAGAGCCAAAAGAACTTGTGGAGTGTTTTGCAATTGATAGGAGAGAAGATTTATATGGATGAAGGGGAAGATATAAAGATATCACAAAAAGTATGTAGATGTAGCTAAGTGGAAATCACCCAAGATAGGGTTCGAGTGCTTTTTCACTAGTATTACATATGAGGCTGCCAGACGAGGGTTTGAAGATATCTCTATTGCTGTCAAGTTCGTTGCCCAATATATAGGGGGTTTTGTTGAAAGAAGTTGCCAAAGGTCTGTGAAAAGAAAACAAATTGCTAAAGAAGAGGAATTTTTGTTCAACGTTGAAGCTTCCAAGCATGTAAATTGTAAGTTGATTAGAGAGATCTGGTCTAGAAGAAGAGTAATCAGCCGCTAAAGGTATTTTAAAAAATGCATAATATTTTCAATATGTTACTTATTGTTTGAAAGAAGATATAGCCACAGATGGTTTTAGAAGTAATTATTAGTTTTGAGAAAGCTCGCAAGGGGAAAAGACTTTGTAAATAGATTGCATGATTTAGCTGAAGATATAGACACAATTGTTGGAGGATCTGTTACTGAAGTGGTTTTTTATTAAAGTTTGAAGAAAGATAGTGAAATTTGAAGACAAAAGGGATCATATATCCCCCATGGCAAAGACAAAAGGATTGTTGAGCAAGAAGAATTTTTGATATATAGAAAGAGATAGTTATTGAAAAGTTTACAGTTTAAGGAGTTTACAGTCAATCAAAGAAAGTGAAGCTACAAAATACAAAAACAAGAAGGTGTAGATCTATTGTTTCTATTGCAAGAGTTTATCTAGCTACCTATAAAAGGTTTAATGGGGGCATATGAGTTGGTTGTCTAGAAAGAATGGCTTGAAGAAAAGGCCTAGAAGATTGTAGCCCTTGTGCAAGGAAAACCATTTTTTAAAAGACAAAGTCATCAAAGACAAGGTAGCCACCAAGCCGATAAGAAGATCCAAAAGGTTGAGATGCCTTAGAAAAGACCATTGATTAGAGAAAACAGAGAGGTTGCAAAGAGTTTCACTGCAACTATTAAGGGGGAGCCAGAAATTAAAAGAAAGAGACCTGTGAAGGTAGATTGAAAGGAAACGAGAGGGCAGTTCTGAAGAATCTGATAGTGAAGATATCGAAGAGAAGAGGCATGCAAAGCTGCCAAAGAAAGTCATAGCATTGTTGTGAAATCAAGTGCAAAGGTAAGTCAATTTGAATCACTTATTTCAATGGGGAAAGTTGATAGCTCATAAAGAAAGAGAAAACAAATGATTTGGAAGAAGAATTGAAGGAATGTAAGAAAAAATATTCAAAAATGATAACATTTTTTAAAGAGAAACAAATGGAAAAGTGTAAACTTTTAGATGAAAATGATGATCTTGAAAAAGAATTGAATAAAGTCAAAAAGAGGAATGAAGAGTTAGAAGAAAAAGTAAAACTGTTTAATGATGTGAAGAAGAAAAATGAAGATTTAGAAGAAATTTTAAAAAGAGTAGAAGAAGAAAACAGTTTACAGAAGAAGGAAATATCAAAACTAAAACAAGAGAATGAATGTTTGAAGTTAAAACCATTTGTATGTGATGTATCATGTGGCACTAAAGATTTGAGTTTTTCTGATCAGTCATTGGGTATGTGTAATTTTGCAAAAACTAATGAAGAATGCAAGAAAGAAGATGATGTATGTTTTTCCTCTAATCAATTGATTGATTTTGTTGAAGATATTCCAGATAAAAGGTGTCAAGATGAATATATTAATGAATCTCAAAATGTTGTCGGTTGTTTTGATGATAATGTTGGTTTAAAAATAATGAAGAAAATGGGTTTTAAAGGAAAAGGTTTGGGAAAATATGGGCAAGGAATGAGAGAGCCCATTCAACCAATTATGAGGCCAAAATATGAAGCCTTGGATATGGCAAACATGAAGAAAATGAAAATGATGTTCAACATGATATATGTTTAAACAAATTAGTGCAAAGAAAGAAAGAAATTCAATGTTCTCATTGTAATAGAGGTGGTCATATTAAAGAGATGTGTTGGGATTTGTATTAATGTAGAATTTGTGGTTTGAGAAATCATTCTGAAAAGATGTGTTGGAACAAAGAATGGAATAATGAATCTATGACAGATTGTATAAAAATGGATTGTGGATGGACTTTTGGAACAAGTTGGCAAAAACTTATAGGTATGTTAAAAAAAATTCAAAATTGTTCATATGTGAAAATCAAAAAAATTTATGAAAGGTATGAATGTTCAAAAGGGATAAAAAGTGAATTGAGACAAAAGAAATTGTTGTTTAGTAAGACATTTACAAATTGTGAAGATGCACTAAGTTCCAGTTTAATGTTTTGAAAGCTTGAAAACAAAGAGTTAAAAAAACTGTCGTAGCAGTTGGATGTAGCCAAAATGAATGGCATCATTATTGAGAGTCGGAAATATTTTGAAGTTATGGACATTGGAAAGGAGCAAAAGAAGACAGCAGTCGAGCATATTTAAAGCTTGCAAAAAAAAGAGTGAGAGAGGAGTTCAGAGTTCATAATAGAAATTAGAAAATGAGAGGAGGATAGAAGTTGTTTGATGTTATGAAAATATAAGAGAAGTTGTTAATGGATAAATGAATTAGTATGGTGGAAGAACTAATTAAAGTAATGCTCAAGGGTGTTTTAAAAAGAAGGGATATGAAGTTGTCAAAGAAGGAAAATTGCAATAATATTGATCGCGGGTTGGAGAGAAGCCATCATCATATGAATGAAATCACAGCCGTAGCTGTTGAAAGCGTTGATTCAGCTCCGCAGAACTATGAGAAGAATGTGAGTAAGAGTTGTATGAAGTTGCAGCAACAGTATGTAAAATGTGAGTCTACAAAATAGTATGAATCAGATTTGCAGATACCAAGGAAAGGTTGTAACCTCTAGACAAAAGAAAAATTGACAAATGAATTTGAGTAATGTGAATGCAGCAGCATTCGTGGTGGTTGTGATTAAGGGGGAGAATGTTGAAAGTTAATCCCAACTACTACGAACAAAACTTGTCAAGTCCAAAACCTCCGTACACACAGGAACATTTAAGATGGAGATTGAAGAAGATTTTTCTTGGATATGAACAGATTTTCAATACACTCTCCAACCTGTCATCGTACCAACTTCAAGACCCACACGTATTGTGGGTTGCATGAAATATAATTTTATATTGTTGTTCTAGATTTTTCTTAGTCCATTTTCCTACGCATGTATGCTGAATTCTAGATTGTACTGAAGACCTCTAAAAGTGAGGCATATGTAACAAGTTGGGATTACAGTCACATAATGGTTTTGGCTCTGCAGAGCACTAAGAGCTTGAAAACAGCTGATAAAATGTCATGGTTGTATGTAGAGCAGCAGCTCATGAATATATGTAATGCTTTGTTAATTAATATATATAAAATTACAAATCTGTTTTTATTTTCGTGTTCTGTTGCTCCCTGTTCCATCAATAAGGGATCTGGTTTTTTATTTAATTAATGAATGCAAAAATATTATTAAATAACTAATAAATGGCATTGCTTTTAACCGATCCACAAATAAAACGGACTAAAGTGAAACACTTTAAACTATTCTTTAATAAACTCACATTAAACGTTAAATTTAATAGGAGAATTAAAGAATAATAACATAGAATTAATTTGAAGAATTAATTTAAACTATAGAGCCAGCTCAAAAATTCTTATATACTGTATACATATTATCAAGATACCTAAATTTTCTAATAATTAATAAAAAACCTAATTATGTACAATTTTATCAACTTCACAAAACGAGTGACTGACGTCCATTCTATGTGTGTTTTCGAATGGGGAAACACCATGAGCTACTAAGTGTCGATAGCATTGCAGTAAAAAATTGAGGGTTTGCGCGACGTTATTTCAATGGCTGAAAATCCTATACATTTTCCCTTCATGTTGGCAATACACAAGCCAACCATGTCTTTTAGAAGTTTGGTTTGCTGGATTTTTGACTGAGCTGCAAATTCGTCCACCGCCCTCCACTGAACAAAACAAATTTTGACATCACTTAGTTGATATTGAAATTAAAAAATATGACCTTGTGATCAAATACATACCTTCGCTGCTGAAATTTCAGTATCTTGTATAACAATATCAGAAGAAAGAGATTTCATCATACACACAAAAAGAAGATCAGATTTTCCAAAAGGCGCATTATGACCATCCCTGTAGTTCATGCAGCGACAACTATTAGAAAACTATACTTTATTCGTTCAAACTTTCTCATCCTCGTAGCAATTATGAAACAATTTTACAGCACAGTCAGCCTATATACGATGAATGTTTTCTCTACCTGAACCCAACCATTTGTACGAATTCTGTATCAATCTGTAAAAATTCAAGAATAAACTTGAATTATAAATAATGCTTGAAATCATAATACAAAGTAGTGAAAAACCATAATTCAGAGGGAAGAGTTGAGGGAAGTGACATTTACCCCTGTTTCTTCCTTCACTTCTCTTGTAGCCCCTTTGTTAATGCCTTCCATCTGCGATGCCATAACTACTTTGGTGGGTGCCTTGTAATTTCATGTAAAAACTCGCGAGTAATAAATTTATCTACTCTATGCTTGGTACATATCTAAATTTACATCTGATACCTGTTTTATCCTTCCTGTTGGCATTTTCCACAGCCCTGAATCTTTGTAAGGTCCACACTTTTCCTGAACTACGAGAACCTACATTGGCATTGCCATGAGAAAATATGCAATAGATTTAACACTTCAAGTTAATGGCTAGACAACAGTACTTTCACCGCAATTAATAGGCTTTATAAGCTTTTTCATACACAACTATATTAGAAACAGATCAAGGCCTTGGCCAGCATTTTTGAGATAGATTTTTTTGCCTTTGTTCGATCTGATCGTGTTTCAAAATAAAATTACTAAGCAGTCAATATACTAACTATAATATTTTCCATAAAATATAATTGTAAGAAAAGAAATCCCACTTCACCCATAGTCGCTTGAAATAATGAACTTATTACAATTGCATGGATGGTTACCTCTTGCCTGTCGTTGACTACAAAAGCTGCAATTCCCACTTGATGTGAAGCATTATCAGGAATAGTAGAAATGGTTTGAGGGATCCAACGCACTAACATCACATATGATGGTTCTGCATGGTGGTACCGAAATCCCTCCTGCAACTCATCACATAGTTTACAAATTGTATTAGAGCATATTCCCATGACTGCAAATTATTTACCAAATATTACATGACAAGCTGATTTCACAACAAATCAATGGTGGTAACAATTTTAATAAAATCTAACCTCAATCGCAATGGGAACTAGTTTGGCCTGTTCCTTGGGCACTTTAATCCACACCGCCTTTTTCCACTTCATGCTAACAAGTATAAATCAAATCTATTATTTGTTGCCTTTTACATTTATTGAAGGATTTGTATTTACAGTTAACAAAGCACTAACCTGGTGTGCCCATTGAGAAAGTGATGCCTTAAGTGAGGATGCAAAACGACGAACATCGTTGTGCATATTTTCTATGTCAACCTCTACACCATCATATCTGTCTTCCCGGGCTTTCAGCAGTTCATGTATTTCTTCTGTAGGTAGCTCATTTAAAACTGTTCCAACGTTGCTGATGACATTATCATTGGTAGCCGAAACCTCATTAGTTGGGAATGCCATTGTGTAGTATAAACTGCTGAGCAGCAAACAGTGCCTGCAAAAGGATAAAAAAAAAATCAATACCTAACAAATAGAAACTAAAACAAAAATAATAGTGCAGGAGGCAGGGGTCACCTTTTGAATGCCAGTGTGGGCGAGATTGAAGTTGCCTCTTCCTGAGCGTATGCAAAAAGAGGAATAAATGAATAAAGAAGTGGAATAGTAATATGTGGTATAGGAAGGAAGTATATATATAGAAATTGCTAGGGTGAGTAGAATAATACAAATGGAGGATTCTCGGATATGAGACGAATGCTTCGGGGTTGGAAGCAAGCAACTTCTGCCACCCTTCCCTCTGTCTTCCTACGGTTTACCATTACTTGTTCTACGCGTTGGGATAATTAAGATCTTATATGTAAGCCGACAATATCTGAAAAACCTGACAAAAATCTATGAACACGCAAAGCGTTTACCATTGTTGGGAAGGTTAGTAAATGCACAGAAATGATATCGCTAGTTGTTATTAACGACGCGCTGGCAACATGGAAACTGTTTTTTATTATATTGATGGAATACAATTACAAATACAAGTGCAGTTATAAAACTGCAAGAGAAGAATAAAATGAAAGACAAACCATCACAGACAAAGAGTTGTACAAGCAGTTCTCAAGAACGAATACAAGTCAAAGAGCTGCAAGAACAGCAATAGAAACAGTTGCAACAAGACTAGAAGATTTACAAGAACATGACAGCATTATACATCATATAAAATAGCACTTAAGCCTTGACTAATACAAAGTTTTTTCTTGCTCACTAACTGTTCAACTTGTAGCTTGATTTGCCAAATCTGGAAACTCAACGTTGGATTCTTCAAAACGTCCCTCTGAAGTAAAGGAAACAAGGCAGCAAGACAAAACAATATATCAGAGTAAAGCCTTAAAAACATAACTTCCTGATGATCGTGATTGAGAGTAAAAACAGCTTTGCATCTATTCCTCCATATATGAAAAAAAATTATGTCTCACACCATCAACAATTCGGTTATCATACAAACCAGCTCCAAGAAGAGCTTCTTTACAACTTAGTTTATGAGTGAAAATTGCAGAAAAATCATTGAACACAGAATTCCATAGCTTTTTAACCAACCAACAGTTCCAAAAAATATGCTTCATGTTTTCATGATTGTGACAAAAAGGACAGTTAGGTGGCTAGATCATAATACACTTTAGCCTGTCCTCAATAGACAGTTTAAAATGTAGTATCTTCCAAGCAAGTAATTGAGCATCGGAATTAACTTTAGATTTCCAAATTTGAGTAGATAATTTTAACCAAAACCTCTCACTGAACCTGCACTTCCATTTAGCATTTAAGCGTGACTTCAAGGGAAAATTAGGAAGCAGCTTCAAATAATTTTTTTTAAAAGGGAAGGACAAAAAGGGATATGATGACATCTATGTCCAATCCTTAAAAAAATTGCAATGAATTGGAGTACACAGCTTCATAGATAGCTCCTCTGACACCAAAGATTGCACAAAGATCATGAAAGCTTCATATTTGTTATTCAAACCAAACTAGTTTTTAACCACATTCCATGAAGACCAACACATTGATTGAAAATCCCACAAATTGCCAACATTACAGACCCCTTTTTTGAACAAAGAGTGGGAATGCTTTGGGAAGCTTAATGCAAGGGGTTGGCCATGGTAGAGGATATGTTTGTTCCACCAGATAGAGGAGGTGGAGAAGCTAAAACCGAGTTGAATGGATTCTCCTCCTCTCCACTTCAAGAAATGAAAAACGTATTGCCAAGCCTTCCAGATGGATTGAAGGGGGAAAGAAGCCTTGATGTTAAAAAAAGAACATGGAAACTGTTGCTAGTCTTTCCTGCTACTTTGCTACGTTTTAATATTAATACATGAAACTATGGAAGACATTGAATATTCCGAGAAGAAAGTTTCCAACAGTGAAGCTAAAGGAACCAAAAATTGTCAAACAGGGAAAATTTCCAACCGTGAAGCTAAAGGAACCATAAATTGTCAAACAGTTATTGACGTAAGCGTTTAACTGTTGGAAGATTCTCCAATTTTATTTGGATATAAGGCTCAAACTTTCTAAACGTTGATCGTATATTCACCAAGGCTTCTTCCATCTTTCTTTACATGTGGGATGTAGCTTAAAAATAATTTAAGTAGACTTTTTATTAAACATTTTTTTTTATGTTTTCGAGAAATTTTTGGTGTTTTAATAAGAGATTTTTTTAATTTTTTTCTAAATTGTTGTATGATATAATAAATATTTCATCACATGTTCAATAAATTAAACTATTGATATTAATTAAATTTTAATTATAGTAGAATTTCAATTTCATAAATTAATAATTAAATTAGTAAAATATAAATTTAGCATTTATAATAAATAGACGTTTCTAGAGAGAATCATATCAAATATTTAAATTTATTTATAAAGTTTAAGAAATATTTGTTTAAATAATTTTTTTTTAAATTAAATATTTAATCATTAATTAGTTACAAACTAGCATATTTGGGAGATCTAAGTTTCTGAGAAAAGGAGGAGAGCATTCTAGAGTGTGTGTTCCACAAGGGTTTTTAGGTTTTTTGGGTGGAGGAGGAGTAATCCTCCTCTGTACAAGGGAAGCACTATGTGTAAGTGCCCTCTCTGTCCTACATATCATTTTTCATTACCTTGCATTCTTATCATATGCGTTCTTGTGTGTTATGTGTTTGTTGTTTGGTTTTCTATTGTGAATGTGCCCTGTGACCTGGGCACTACCGAAGAATGATGGAAGGGCTACAACCCCCCTCGTGCCACTTAAGGTGAAGGTGATGGATGGAGATGTTAACAAATCTAGTGCAAAAACTTTTAGAGATGTAGTGGCTGAGAAAAAAGTGTGCATCCTACCAAAGGCCAAGTTTCTAGTGTCAACTGGTGACAAGGTAGGTGCAGGAAGTGAAGATGGAAGGGGACAAGCTAGGCCCCCTTCTGATTCTCTCACCTCCACTCCTAACCCTAGTATGTGGAATGCCATTGAAAATGAATGCAGTAAATTAAAGGATGTAATTTTTTTCATGGGTGTGGAAATTGCAAAACTCTTGGCACATAGATATATGGATGAGTGGCTTAATAATGTCTAGTTTAAAAAGCTTGGTATCCAATTTTAGTTGTGTAGACTGATACAAAAATTACTTTTTAAAAAAAAATTAAAAGAAAAAAGCATGCAGGAACAAGTTGTCAAAAGGTAATTCTAGAATGTGGGAAAATATATTTTCAGGGCATGAATTGGTCACTTGAATCCATTGGTGATGAAGTCCTCGCTCTCTCATGCCCGAGGTGGATGACGATTAAGGGCATCCCAACTTTGATTTGGAATTTGTTGGAAGAAGTTTTGACCTACTTCGGCAAAGTGGTTAGGATCAAGGAAATCAAATCCTCTCTACTGCACATGGATGTTAGGGTTCTGGTAGCCCTAACCCTGGGAATAGAAATACCTTGGAAAAACATAAATTTTAATCTAAACAATAATATCATTTCATGCAAAATTGATATGCTAGGAGGGATTAATGTGTGCTATATTTGTAAAAAATATGGGCACCTGAGAAGGTGTTAGGATTCAGGCATATCAGGGCAATAAACATTAACAATTATATGTAGATTAAATAACCCAGAAATAACAATGAAGAATAACACAAAAGAGAGATCAACACAAAATTTTAACTTGGTTCACCCAATATGGGCTACATCCACAAAAAATCAGCCACCCAATAATTTTATTATCCAATGAAAAATATGTTACAATCTCACGAATAACATACCGCAACTTATGTATCCCAATCGCTTATAACAAGCTTTTTGGAAGCTTCTAAAATTAGTGTTTGAAAAAGTTGTTTTTCATTTGTTGATTAACAAAAATTAACTATCAACCCCTTGATGTAAAGAGTGTACAATATTTGCATGATCAGTCACGACATACCAACAATCTCTCACTTGGAAATGGATCAGGATCCACACCAAACAATCTCTCACTTAGAGATTGATCCTAGATGACACCACTTCACTTGCAGCTCCCACTAGATTATAGGTCTAGCTAGTTTCTTATATCCACCATTATCAATCATGAAAACCAATGGAAACTAATAAGGAAATTATTTTCTCTCATGTAACTTCCTTTGTGAACATATCTATAAGATTCTCACTTGTGTGAAATTTCTTTAGCCTCAATTGTCCATCCTCCAAAATTGACTGAATGAAGTGGTATTTAAGTTGTATGTGCTAAGTTTTTGAATGCAGAGCTAAATTCTTGGAAAGATGAATGGAGCTTTGGTTATCAATGTAAAAAGGGCTATCTTCTTGTCATTTTCCCAATTCCTCTAGAAAATGTTGTAACCAAATCATCTCCTTGCTAGCTTCCATAGCAGCAACATACTCAACTTTAGTGGTTGAAAGTGCAACAACCTTTTGTAGCCTTGAAATCCAACTGATTGCAATACCTCCTATAGTAAAAGCATACCCTGTAGTACCCCTCCTGTTATCAATATCACCCACTATATCAAAGTCAACATATCTTTTTAGAGTAGAATTTGTTCCTCCAAAACATAATTTCTTTGAATTAGTACCTCTCAAATATCAGAGAATCCATTTTACTACATTTCAATGTTCCATTCCTAGATTTCTTATATACCTACTCACAACTCCCATTGCATGTGCAATATCTAGCTTTGTGTGTACCATTGTATACATCAAGCTACCAACTATTGATGCATATGGTATCTTAAACATGTTGTCTTCCTCCTCTTGTGTCTTTGGACGCATCTCCCTAGTGAACTTAAAATGACTAGGCAAAGGTGTACTAATTATTTTTGCATTGTTCATATTAAACCTTTTCAACACCTTCTTTGTACATACTCACTTTGAGAAAAAAAAAAGTTGTTGTTCTATCTTGTGTGATCCTCATACCAAGGATTTTTTTTGTTGCACCCAAATCCTTCAATAGAAAATGAATCTGTTAATTTCTTCTTAAGTTCATTAATATGTTGCATGTTAGACCCAGCAACAAGCATGCCATGAACATAAAATAATAGGATAATATAGCTACCATTACCCAATTTCTTAAAATAAACACAATAATCAAAATGACATCTTTTGTAACCTTGCTTGGCCATAAAACTATCAAATTTCAAATAGCATTACCAAGGTGCTTACTTCAAGCCATACAAATCCATCTTTAACCTGCACACAAATTCCTCCTTACCCTTGACCTCATATCCCTATGGTTGTTGCATATATATTTCCTCTTCCAAATCCCCATGGAGAAATGTTGTTTTTACATCTAGCTATTCAAGATGCAAGTATTCTATGGCCATAAGACTTAGAATAGTTAGATAATAGAAGTCATCTAATTTAGAACTAGAGAAAATATTTCATCAAAATCTATACCTTTTTTTGTGTAAAACCTTTTACCATGAGTCTAGCCTAATATCTTTTCTTGCCTCCATTTTCTTCCTTCAACTTGTAAACCCATTTATTTGGCAATGCTCTTTTACCTATAAGCAATTGGGCTAAGTCCCAAGTCTAATTCTAGAGAAAGGAATCCATTTCCTCTTTCATGCCTAGCTCTCATTGCTTTTGGTATCTACTTGAACTGCTTCTTCATAACCTTCAAATTCACCAAAATCAGTTAATAATATAAAATATAATGATGGAGAAATTTTTTTTGGAGAACTAGTTATCCTTGTAGAATGTCTAACACTTGTAGGAGTCTGTGGGATAACTTGTTGAGCATCATGTGCCACTAGAATTTTATTTTTTGGAATCTCATCTGCCACCACATATTCCTTTTTAGCATGTTCATGCTTCTTTTCCTACAGTTGATCCTTATGCATGACCTTCTCATTAAATATAACATCTTTTCTCCTAATGATTTTATGGTTTTAATAATCCCATAACCGATAACCAAATTCATCTACTCAATATCCAATGAATGTACACTTTTTAAACTTATCCTCAAGCTTAGTTCTATTTTCAATATCAACATGGAAAAAAGCTTCACAACCAAAGGTTTTTAGAAATGTATAGTTTAGCTTTTTACCCATCCAAGCCTCCTCTGGAATGCCACCATCCAAAGGATTTGAAGGTCCCTTGTTTATTAAATAAACAATGGTATGTACAACATCTATCCAAAAGTGTAAGGGTGGTCCAACATGCAATCTCATGCTCCTTGCATGCTACATAATAGTCCTATTCATCCTCTCAGACACACCATTTTCTTGTGGGGTTCAAGGAACTATTTTCTACCTACGAATTCCATTGTATGAACAATAATTTTCAAATTCTATGCTGCAATACTCACCTCCATTATTAGATTTGAGAAACTTCAACTTTTTCCTATCTCATTCTCAACCAAAGCTTTCCACCTTTTAAAAGTTTCAAATACTTTTGATTTTTGTTTTTGAAAATACACCCATGTTTTCCTAGTTTTTGATTAAGGAACAAACAAGTTTTAGAGGGGTCCCGAAACCCTTAACAATTAGATAGTGCAAAGGATAAAGCATTAACAGAGCACAAACAAAAATAGGAAGTTGCCCAAAAAGAAGAAAACACTAAAAAACAAGGCAAAAAATCCAAAAAACCGCAAAATAGCTAGCCCCTAGGCCAGGTTCCAAAGGATCTTTGTCACTTCCTACTCCAGACTGTTCATGTTAAGTGTAGACTTCTTGATCTCCTAGATGTTGACTAAAGCTTGGTCAGCCTTCCTTTTCAAATTTACTCTGGTCCTATTACTCGGCCCTCCACTATCCAACTACCCTTTCTCTTTGTCCAAATCAAGAAACCCAACAGTCTTAACCTGATGGGATTTTTCCATGTTTTCCACCATGGTATTCATGGTCTATGCAGTGGATTTTAAGATCTTATGGTTCATAACCAGCACTTTGTGGAGAGAATTTTTTATGTTCCTCAACTACTCCATATCTGCCTGCCTGCCATCATGATTGCATTTGAAATCCTATAATTCCTCCATCATTTTCTTGAGGCACTCAACCATATACTTCTTCTCTTCCTCAGTCCATAAATCAGTACACCACCCATGTTTTCCTAGTTGCAACATCAATAAAAGTAACATAATAGCAAGAAAAACCAAGAGAATATACATAAGCTGGTCCCCATACATCTGAATATACAAGCTCTAATTTCTCACTCTTCTTCTATTTCCCAACTTTAAGAAATTGGACCCTTTTCTATTTTCCATAAACACAATTTTCATAAAACTCCAAGTCAATATTTTTCAAACCTGGTAGCAACTTTCTAGAGTGAAGGATCTTCATATGTTTCTCACTCATGTGCCCAAGTCTATGGTGCCACAATTCTATTTTTCTCCCTATAGCAAGTGCTATAATTTTCTCAATAGCAACTATTTATGTAGTAGCTAAGGTAGAATAAGTATTACCAGTACACAAATACAATGTGACTACCTTTTCACCTTTAGCTATTACTAATGCACCTTTAGTGACCTTCCAGACTTTTCCTTAAAAGGTAACTATGTAGCTTTCACTACCCAGTTGTTTTGCAAAAATTAATTCCTTCTCAAATTTGGAACACACCTTAGGGTAAGTGCATGGATCTATGACACAATTTTGGTGCCGAATTGCAAAAACACCCGTAACAAGCCATATTGCGCTCACCAAATAGGGTGCTCTCCAAATGGCTTTACCATTTGGTGAGTGCCAAATTTGGTGCTCACCAAATAGCTTGAATTTTGCAATGAATGTTTGTGAACTCTTTCTTCTTCTCTTTCTCTACCAAGGATACTATATACATGAAATAAACATTTAATGCAAAGTCATGTATATATTTCATGTATATAGTTTCAAGATGTTTGAGAGTGGTTTCGGATCTCTAGGAGTTATAATGTAAATTCTAGTTTTTGGAAGTTCTTAAAAATTTCCTACTTAGTCAAATTTTAGTAATCAACATGTCAAATTTTAGTAATCAGGAGGTCAAGTTTTAGTAGTCAGCAAGTTGTATCATCTTTCTCTCTCACTCTCTCCTCTCTACTCTCTATATCTCCACTCCCTCTTGCTCTCTCCCTTCCTCCCTCTCTCCCCTCTCTCTCACACACACCCCTCTATCTCCTCCCTACATCTTCCTCCCTCCCTCCCCTCTCTACTTCTCTCTATCTTTTATCTCTCTCTACATCTCCTTCCCTCTCTACTTATCTTTATCCCCCCTCTCTCTCTTCTTACCTGCCTCTCCCTCCATCACTTTGTATCTCACCTATCTCCCTCCCTACCTCTTTCTCTCTCTACTCTCTATATCTCCTCTCCCTCCCCCTACCTACATCTCTCTCTTACTATATCCCTCTCTTCCCCCTCTTTCTCTCTCACTCTTTCCTCTCTATCTCATAATTCTCTCTCCCTCCCTCTCACTCTCTCCTCTCTATCTCACCACCTTATCTATCTCTCTCTCACACAAAAACCTCTATTTCTCTCCCTAACACTCCCTCCCTCCCTCCTTCCCTCTCTACTTATCTTTATCTCTCCTCTCCCTCCCTCTCTTGACCTCACCCTCCCTCCCCTTCTTTTTGTCTCTCCTCCAAATCTTTCTCTTGTACCTCCCTTCCTCCCCTCTCTTTCTCTCTTAATTTCTCCTTTTCTCTATCTCACCATTCTCTCTCTCACTCACTCACTCACACACACACACACACACACACATCTCCCTCCTACCTCTCCCTCCCTCCATCCCCTCTCTACTCTATATCTCCTCTCTCTTTCCCTCTCTATACCTACCTCTCCCTCCATCACTCTCTCTATCTCACCAATGTCTCCTTCCCTACATCTTTCCCTATCTACTTTCTATCTCTCCTCTCCCTTCCTCTACCTACCTCTCTCTTTGTCTCTCCATCCCTCTCTTTCTCTCACACTCTCTCCCTCTCTCTATCTCACCATTATCTTTATCCCTACCTCTCACTCACTCCTCTCTAAATTTCCATTCTCTCTCTCTCTCCCACTTTCCCTCCTTTCCTCTCACTCCCTCCTCTCTAAATCACCATTCTCTCTTTATCCCACTTTCACTCCTTCCCTCTCTCTATTTCACCTATCCCTTTCTACATCACCCTCCCTCCAACCTGTTAGTTTTAGGATCAAATTTTCAATAAGAAGAAATACAACACATGACAATAAACACAACACTTTTACCCTAGGAAAACCCTCCTACTTGAGGGAGAAAAACCCAAAAAAATATATATATCTCTTATATATAGATATCAAATGAACAAGAGCAGAAATATGCTTTACAAGTTTGGCCTTACTCAGGGTTGAATTATTACAATGAATAATAGCATCACTCCTTGATGCTAAGTACAAATAAATATGCTTCCCCTTTGAGTCTAATCTACTACAAATGGAATGGTGAACTTCTGCTCAAGGTGAGAAAGAAGTGATTGAATTGAATGGAAAAACACCACCTTGTATATATACCAAACTAGGAAACCTTTCATCTATGTCAGCCTTTTTTATTTAAATAACAAATATAAAATATCATTAATTAATAAGGCCAACCTACCTTGATAATTATTTATTATCTTAATCATTTTTACTTAGGAGAAAAATATCTACCTAAGCTACAAACACTACCACTCCCTCTTAGCTAGGGAGGTATTTTTCTTGTAATCCTCATCATGGAGTCTCTCGACATGTTGTCCATAATGGCTACACCCAACTATGGAAAATCACATCTCAGTCTTGGAGATGTACAAGTATCCAGATCACAGAGTCTCTCAAGGTGATGTTGTCATGGAGTCTCTCAACATGACATCTGCCATGGGTACTCCCATGTATGGAAGGAAACATGTGCACAAGTTTCCATCACAGAGTCTCTCAACGTGATGTTGCCATGGAGTCTCTCAACATGACGTCCACCATGGCTACTCCCATGTGTGGAAAAACACAAGCACAAAGGGTTCATCACAGAGTCTCTCAACATGATGTCATCATGGAGTCTCTCAACATGACATCTCATCTCAGTCTTAGAGACGAAAAAGGGCTCACACCTCATATTTCTCCATCTCATAGAAATATACCCTACAAGGGATTTCACCTCATATTTCTCTGTCTCAGAGAAATATACACTATAAGGGATTTCACCTCATACTTCTCTGTCATAGAGAAATATACACTAACAAGGGCTTTCACCTCATACCTCTCCATCACAAAGAAATATACACTAACAAGGGCTTTCACTTCATTCTTCTTCATAACAGAGAAATATACACTAACAACAAATCTTCATGATGATGTGACTCCCTCTAAAGCTCCAAGTACTTTCATCAACCTCCTAACCTCCTCATCCAAGGTTCCTTTGGTTGGTTTTTCATATTGTCTCTAAATGTTATTTCCTCCTCTTCGAATAAATTGATCATAATTTGTATAGGTTTTGTCTCCAGTGAAGTCATGTGCCACCAACTCAATCCCATGGCTGCAAGTCATGTCTCAATTGATACCATTTCTTTAGCCTGTGTGAGTTCCTCACAGGATGCCTCAAGCTCTTCTTCCCTTGAATTCCTTATGCAGTCTCTCATCATCATTTTGCTCCCTGATCCATCCTGGAAGCATTTTAGAGAGATTACTAATAGTTCATAGAATCAAACTATCTTGAAGAGAAATACCAATGCATACATGATTCACTATTGCATGAATTAATAACTACATATGAAATTCATAAACATTATTCAAGGATACAATCATAAAATTCTTAAATCTCTTTATTGTTGGTACATGATTGAGCTAGTCATGTAGCAGTGTCTCATCTTTGCCACCTTCAGTGTTGCCATCCCTGATTTCATACCCATCATAGAAACCACAACTCAAAGTTTGTAGTGACCCACAGAACATCTCCAAACATAGATGGAAAATATCTCCAAATACAGATATTAACCACAACACTAATACTTCCCAAAGATCATATTTGAATAAATAATGCATCAGATGAAATCTTCATAAATTCAAAACATAATTTTCCAAAAAAAGTTCCCAACTTTGACTCAGATCATATGGTGAAATCATATTAATCAATCCTGAATAGTTGTTCTCTCTTTAACTGGCTCGATAAACATCATTGTATTAGAGGTGAATCCCCCTTCTCTAGACTATCAATTTGATGCAGAAGGAATATGATCTAAAAACCAAACGCCACCTTTAGAAATCGTATCCTTAGTGATTAACTCCTTGATGTTGGGCATCACATCCAGTATTTGACTTCTCATAGCCTTTTCTCCACCGAAACTTTCGCTATGATTTGCTTGAATTATTCTCCTTTAAGCAGACCCAACAACATAATGAAGTAATCTCCTTAATATAATATTCAAATATTATATCATCTTTCTCTTATTCCGTCGTTGTCCTGGGTGTCGGCTTTATGCAAATATGACCACGTCCTACAGCTTCAAAATCGTGATGGAAACTCCAATATAATCATCCTCTTCAATGATAATATTATTGGGCCTTTATGTTAAATCATGGCTTGTCCCTTATTCTTGTCAATTTCTTTATTTGTTGCGCTAGGAGTCCTGAGAAAACACAATTTCTCATAAATATATGGTTCATCCTCTTAATTGTTGTGATGGAAAACTGGGCAATGCTTCAAAATTAACAATCCACAATTCTTTTCCTTGATTCATACTAGGACTCACGTTGCTCACATAGCATAAAATATATTAAATATCCTTTACACATTCTTCAAGAAATATGCATATTGGTGGCAAGATGTATAAGTAATGACAATCTTGAAGTCGGCCTATTCTTATTTAATTTTGGTGTTGACTAACTAGCTCAGACTTATTCGAGCTACACTTAATAGGAGGCTTCAATTAAATACAAAACTTCAAGGCTACAAGTTTCCCTTGATATTAATTGTTTTCTATTCCTATCACCAAATGATCGTTATACTAGTGATAACTATTCCAAGCAAGAAGTAGTTTCAAAATTTATACTGTGATGGACTTCCATGAAAAAATCCCACGGCTCAATTGAATCAATAATTGGAAATCGCATTAAGAGAATTCATCATAAGAGAATCAATGAATACCATAGTAGTTGATGCTCCATACATCACCACTGCAACCACATTGAACATTTATTTGTGCATTGAATAGGCCTATGTCTTCAACATACTTCTAGACTGCGTTTTTGTTTAACCAAATCTGATTGGATCTTTTCTTAGACCTGATTTGATACCATGTTAGTTTTAGGATCAGATTTTCAATAAGTAGAAATACAACAACACGTGACAATAAGTACAACACTTTTACCCTAGGAAAACCATCCTACTTGAGGGAGCAAAACCCAACAAAATATATATATCTCTTATATATAGATATCAGATGAACAAGAGTAGAAATCTGCTTTACAAGTTTGGCCTTACTCAAGGCTAAATTATTACAATGAATAATAACATCACTCCTTGATGCTAAGTACAAATAAATATTCTTCCCCTTGAAGTCTGATCTGCTTCAAATGGAAATGCGAACTTCTATTAGAGGTTAAAAAGAAGTGATTGAATTGATTGATTTGAATGGAAGAACACCACCTTGTATATATACCAAACTAGGCAACCTTTCATCTATGTTGACCTTTTTGATTTAAATAAAAAATATAAAAAATATCATTAATTAACAAGGGTGACCTGCCTTGATAATTATTTATTATCTTAATTATTTTAAACTAGGATAAAAATATATCCCTAAGCTAAAAACACTAACACAACCTCCCTCTCTATCAAGTTATCTCTCTTTCTCATTCTCTCCTTACCTCTCTACTCTCTATCTCACCACTCTCCATCTCACTCTCCCTCCTTCCCTCTCTCCCTCCTATCCCTCCATCTCTCCTTCCCTCTTTACCTACCTCTCCCTCCACTACCTACCACTCTCTCTACCTCTCTCTATTCCTCCCCCCTCTTTCTCTCTTACTCTCTCCTTCCCTCTCTACTCTCTATCTCTCCCCCCTTTCCTCTCTACTCTCTTTCTCTCTCTCCCCCTTCCTCTCTCCCCTCATTTTCTCTCCTCTCACTCTCCCTCTCAAACAAACTCACCTCTATCTCCTCCTTTCCTCTCCCTCCATCCCTCCACTCTATACTAACTATCTATCATCTCTCTCTACATCTTTGTCCATCTCCATTTATCTTTATCTCCCCTCTCCCTCTCTTTACCCACCTCTCCCTCCATCACTATGTATCTTAATGAGGCAGTGAGAGAGAGATACTTTAGAGAGGGAGATGGGGTAGGAAGGAGAGACTTGAGAGAGAGAGAGGAGAGAGAAGGGGTAGGTAGAGAGGGAGAGGGGAGAGATAGGGAGGTGAGAGATAGAAAGATGAGGGAGGGATAGATGTGTAGGTATCAGAGATTTAAGATAGAGATAGAGTAGAGCGGGAAGGAGAGAGGGGAAGGGAGGGAGAAGTTAGAGAGAGAAGGAGGAAGGTGGAGAGATTGAGCTAGGGAAGGAGGGAGAGAGGGAGAGAGGGAGAGAGAATGAGGTATAGAGGGATAGGTAGGTAGAGAGAAGTAGAGAGGGAAGGAGAGATGGAGGGAGATGTAGGGATGGAGAGAGAAGGAGAGAGGTAGGTAGAGAGAGGGAGGGGAGATATAAATAAGTAGGGATGGAAGGAGAGATGGATGGAGAGGCAGGGATAGAGGGAGAGATATGTATTTAGAGAGAGAGGTGAGAGACAACAATATAGAGAGGTAGGTAAGGAGAGGGAGGGGGAGATAGAGAGAAGTAGCTCGAGGGGGGAGAGAAGGAAGAAGAGGTATGGAGAGAGAGAGAGAGAGAGGTGAGATAGAGAGAAAGAAAGTAAAGAGGGAAGTGGGAGAGAGAGAGGTGATAGAGAGAAGTAGAGACGTAAGGAGGAAGGTAGAGAGATTGAGAGAGGGAAAGAGAGAGGGAAAGAGAGAGGGAGAGAAAGACGTATATAGGGGTAAGTTAGAAAGATGTAGAGTGAAGTTTGGTGGAAGGAAGAGAGAGAGGAGGGAGGGATAGGTAAATATGCATTGTTGAGATAAATAGGAGAGAGAGCTAGGTAGAGAGAGTGTAAAACCCCATCTCGCAACCTAGAGGATGATGCAACACTATGGAAGCACAACTAATTTTTTTCTTAAAAAGAGTAACAATGACAAGTGAAGTAAACTACTCTAACACATATATCCTCTAGGCCACACAATGTGTCTACATGTGAAATTCCAAACTTACAAATTATTCTAAAATATAGTACATGGAATTATCTCATGATAACAACATACAAAAAGCAGTAATCCATTGCAAATTAAGTCTAACACATAGGAATGTAATGAGCATATTTCCATACATACAATGCCATATGAACCATATATAAACTATTTAATCCAATGATAAATAAATCATACTTAATGTTACAGTTACATCACAAGGGTTCTCCTTGATACAAATTAGGATTACGATTACATAGTGTCCACAATTACAATGAGAAAGAGAAGTACAAATCCATAGAACCACACAAGATCCTTGAACAAGAAGATCTTACCATCACGAACAGAAAGAGAATATCAACAATGTAAGGATCACGCCACCCAACCATATGGTACCCATAGACCCAACCCCCATGCTAGGAGATAGTAACAGGTAACCAAGACAACTGACTACCTCTAACACAGGCAAAGTACAAAACTACACTGTACTAGTAAATACAAACATAGGGTTACATTACTTCCAAAATCATAGAATAAAAAACAACCATCGTACAAAACAAATGACTATTGTCATAGGAGGAGTGTCATCACAAAGGTTGCATTAGTTATCCTAAGGAGATCTTCCTAGGTCCCGACCCCCATCTTGGGTTATCTTGGTAACCTCTTACGAACTTCGGCCCCACATGCACACCAGTGTGGAATCAATTATCTTTCAAGAAGATAAGATAATGATTTTTCCATTCCAGGCCTTCCTGACTCATTTCAAGTCTAACACAAACCCTTGAGCCAATGAGCGAGGCTAATTATCAAGTTAAAAATATTAACTACCCATTCCCCTAAAGTAGGTTATTTAATTTCCATTGATTACACTAACTTCCACATGAGTTATCCTGGGACCACTTTATGTCCCAACCCTCGTTGAAAGCCACTCCCCTATCGACAACACAACAACTCATTCTACACCTAAGGGTAGATAGTGCACAAACTGATAATAACACAACACAAAAGATAACACATCCCTACAAATGTCCAATACTAAATCCATCTACATGCACTACCCAAGGAAATCTCAAGGCGACTAATAGAAATAACAACCCTATCACAATTATAATCTGGAAGACTTATATTTTCTCTACAACAAATATTCCCCACCATGCCCAATTACATAACACTAGAAATTAAAATAAACAATCTCAGGTAATTAAAAGCACTATTATTCGGATTTCCTAAATCCAAAACAATCAATATAGCATATCTAAAATACACCATTTAAACATAATTCCTATTTATAGGTCAACAATGAATTTAAACTAAATGATTACTTTCAGTTCACAACTACTCATAAGATTAACTCAAATTCATCAATAAAATAATTAATCACTTCAATTGAATTAATCGTGCTTTTCAAATAATCATTGTATTACTCACACAAATGTTAGTTAAATATATTTAATATGTATATATATAATTATATATAATTATATATATCTACATATTAATATATTATTTAATTATAAAATTAATTATACTTTTCCCAAATTCCATTTTAAAATAATTACAATACAATTTCCGAATATATATATACAATATACACATAATATATAAAATACATATTTTAAATAATATGTATATTATATATTATATGTATAACATATATCCATACATAAATATATAATATATATTAAAATAAACGTTAAAAACCATTCATATGAAAATCACAGTGTAGACTGTGCCAAGAATTAATATGGGAGACGACGTTGTCTATGTCAGCACCTTCCCCACACATGTGTGGAGGGCGCTGCCACAGCAGGCCCATCCCCACCACTATACAGAGGTGGTAATGGGGTTTAATCCCTAGTGCCTCCAAACAAAAATTAAATTCATTTTAAATTTCTCCATTGCTAATAATTCGTCATACGGCGATTTTTCTCCATTACATTTCAAAATACAAATTTCTATAGGAAATTTATAGTATCTTTAATAACTAAAATATATATAAATAATATATATGTATATGTACATATATATTTCAATATATATGTATATATATATATATTTATATATAAATTTATCCAAGCATTTGCTCAATATGGGCAAATAATTTTCACATAAGAAGTTTTCTATAGGATTTTCATTTTCCCAGACAAATAAAAGAAATAGGGAAACCAAAACAAAATGATGATTTTCTACAAAGATCTATAATTTCCTTTTGTATATATCTATTTCAAATGATCAATTTACACAGAGGATCTAAAAATGTTCTTCTATAGAGGTTCTTCCATTTTCATGGCAATTATTTTAAAGAAAAGCCAAAAGCTTATACAGTAATGAAAATTTATTTCTAAACTTTTCCAATTTGCATTACAGTAATATAAACAACTCATTAAATTCAAAATTCACAACAACAATAAAGGAACCTGTTCCAGAAGAACTATTGCCTCAAGAATTGTTGTCGAGCTTCTCTGTAACTTCAAATTTCCAATGTTGCCAAAGCTTCCTCTAGTAAAATTACCACTCTCCAGAACACACAATAAACCACAGCCAAGAACTCTACAACAAGATTCTAAAATAAAACTCAAACAAATCCACAATTTCCTCACAATTTTTCCCACAAAGCCCAAACCTTTCCGTGAAAACTTCTTTTCCTTTTCTCAAAATTTTCCTCCAAGAATAAAATTCTAACAATTAGATAACCAACTTCTAACTTACAATTAACACCACAAAATATCTTTTCCCTCAACCACCACAGATATTTTCCAACCACATGCATTTAAAAATTAACAATTTATATATTTCAACAAATTTAAATAATCTTATTTATTCAATTCCCATTAATTAAATAATTAAAATTACTTAATAACATAACTAAATCAAATTAATTAATTTATTTATTCTAAATTTTCCACATCAATAATACCATAAATTAAATACTTAATCAAATATGTACACATTTTAATCTACAAAATTAAACTTGCACAATAATAAAATACCCAAAACAACAAGGGTAAGGAATATGACCAAGACTCAAACTGATGACACACTGTACTAGGGTAAAGGTATGACCAGGTAGCCCATTACTATCTCCCAATGATTACTGTTGAGTAGTGGACATGCTCAGACCTGTGAAACCAGGTGAAGCTGTTGCCCTGTACCTACAAACCTACAACACAAGCAAGAGTCGTACATGTATATAGATAGTAATTCATACACACTGTGAAAAGAGAATCGTGGAAATCATAGGGCACTCGCAATTGAGTGATGCAATACCAATCTCTTCACCAATACAATGTCACATCAACTGATGAGATAATATATCAATTAAACTACAATAATCATATATAGCAATGTCATCACAACTACACATCTATGCAATCATAAAGCATATTAAACATAATCACCATGCATATAATGTATCATCACATCCATATAGTATATCATCGATCCACTGTTAGTGATAGAACAACCATAACATAAAATAAGGTCTAACAAAGTATCTGAGCTATCAAGAAAAACATAACAAAACGGAGGGGTGTCACAGAGAGGGTGATGAGAGAGAAAGAGGGAGAAGGAGAGAGGAGAGATAGAAAGAGGGGGAGGAAGGGAGAGATAGAGAAATTAGAGAGGGAAGGAAAGAGATAGAGAGAGGTGATAGAGAGAAGTAGAGAGGGAAGAAGGTGAAGATATTTAGAGAGAGGAGGCAAGGAGGGAGAGAGAAATAGGTATAGAGGGATAGCTAGGTAGAGAGAAGTAGCTATGAAAGGAGAGATAGAATGAGAGGTAGGGATGGAGAGAGAGAAGTGAGACAAAAATAAAGAGAGGTAGGTAGATAGAGGGAGGAGGAGATAAAGATAAGTATAGAGGGAAGGAGAGAGGGAGGAAGAGGTAGGGAGGGAGAGATAGAGGTGAGAGAGATAAGAGAGAGGAGGGAGGGATAGGTAGGGAGAGAGAGAGGTGAGATAGAGAGAAAGAGAGTAGAGAGGGAGGGGAGAGAGAGAAGTGAGATAGGTGATAGAGATGTGTGATGGAAAGAGAAGTAGAGAGGTAAGCAGGAAGGTGGAAAGATTGAGATGGAAGGAGGGGTGAGAGAGAAAGAGGTATAGAGGGATAGGTTAGATAGCAAGAAGTGGAGAGAAAAGGTGGGTGAAAGGAAGAGAGAGAGGGAGAGGGGGGGAGAAAGAGAGGTGAGATAGAGAGAAGTAGAAAGGGAAGGAGAGAGAGGGGGAGATAGAGAAAATTAAAGAGGGAGGGAAGGAGAGAGAGGTGATATAGAGAGAACTAGAAAGGGAAGGAGAGAGAATGGTAAGATAGAGAGTAGAGAGGGAAGGAGAGAGAGGGAAGTAGAGAGTGAGGGAGAAAGAGGGGAGAGAGAGGGAGGGAGGGATAGAGATGTGAGATAGGTGATAGAGATGTGTGATGGAAAGAGAAGTAGAGAGGTAAGCAGGAAGGTGGAAAGATTGAGATGGAAGGAGGGGTGAGAGAGAAGGAGGTATAGAGGGATAGGTTAGATAGCGAGAAGTGGAGAGAAAAGGTGGGTGAAAGGAAGAGAGAGAGGGAGAGGGGGGAGAAAGAGAGGTGAGATAGAGAGAAGTAGAAAGGGAAGGAGAGAGAGGGGGAGATAGAGAAAATTAAAGAGGGAGGGAGGGAAGGAGAGAGAGGTGATATAGAGAGAACTAGAAAGGGAAGGAGAGAGAATGCTAAGATAGAGAGTAGAGAGGGAAGGAGAGAGAGGGAAGTAGAGAGTGAGAGAGAAAGAGGGGAGAGAGAGGGAGGGAGCAATAGGTAGGGATAGAGAGATGTGATATAGAGAGTCGAGAGAGATATACATAGAGATACAAGGAGAGGGAGGGGAGATAGAGAAATGTAGAGAGAGAAAGAGGGAGGGAGAGAGAAATATATTAGAGAGGGAAGGAGGTAGATATTAGAGAGGGAATGAGAGAGAGATGGACATGTAGAGACATAGTTCTTGAGCTCAAGGGAGAGAGTGTCAGATAAAGGGATGGTGATAGTGAGAGAGAGAGGTATAGAGAATAAGAGATGAAAATGAGTGAAATAGAGAGAGAAAGGTGAAATTTGACCTCTTGATTACTAAAATTTGACCTCCTAATTACTAAAATTTGACCTCCTGATTACTAAAATTTGACATGCTTATTACTAAAATTTGACTAAGTCTGAAATTTTTTAAAATCTTCCAAAACCTAGAATTTGCATTATAACTCTTAGAGATCTAAAACCAGTCTCAAACATCCTAAAACTATATACATGAAATATAACTTAAAGTATAAGAAAGTAAATGTCCATATGTAAATTTCAACTTATACTTAAATTTTTATTTCATGTATATAGTTTCCCTGGCAGAGAAAGAGAAAATGAAAGAGTTTAGAAAAATGCATTCAAAAAGTCATGAGTGACATTTGGCTAGCTCCAAATTTGGCACTAGCCAAATGAAGCAACCCATTTGGTGAGCATAAAATTTGGTGCTTTTCAAATGGGTTGCATTGGGAAATACCAACCTAATGGATTGGATTTTGCATTGGGCATCCGACCCAAAGGTTTGTACAACCATTTCATGCAAAAGATGATTTTTTGAAACCTTGGGTAACAAAATTTTGCACATTTTTGGCCATGCTCATAGTCACGTTTACACGCATTTCAATGCAAGTTTCTAAAAAACTTTGATGGAATTAACCTCTCTCTTAGTTATCTAAATATATAATATTTTTTTCCTTTTGATTCAGCTAAGGTTTTGATCCATAACTTCTCTTTTAAATGCCTCCTTTTTTGTGAAAAACCAACATATGCTAGTTTTAGGATATATTTTTACTCATTCATCAAAACATGAAACAAATTACATTTTTTAAAATTAGACTCCATTCTACAAGTGATGAAAAAAATATCAGTTTTTGATTAGTTTTCAAAAAAAATAGTGGGGAGCACACTCAAATTTCAGCCTTTTAGGATGTGTCCACTTTGAAAATTCATAAAATATTATATAGTCATTAAAAAAATTATCCAAAAGAATGAGGATACACTACATGGTGTTAGCTAATTTCTCACCATTTAGATTTTTGAAATTATAAAAAAAAGTTAATCAAAAAGGGGGGGCGGGCTCAAATGCTATGTTATTTTTTTGATAAAAAAAAGACCTATTTTGGGGGGGGGCCTTTTTGAAACCATTAATATTCATTAATTTCAAAAAGAATTAGTATCTTAGAAACTAAACTCAGAGCACTTCAACTCTTTTTCTTGATGCATCTTAAAATTTTGAGTGTAACTATCTTAATTTTCTCATGCAAATCATATTTTATTGATTTCAGAAAAAAGTGGCATCTTAAGATCCAAAATTGTGTCACATATCCATGCACTTACCCCTTACCTCCTAAAGAAACCATTCATTTCCATTCTACAACTTGATTTTTATCTTTCCTTTTCCAATAATCTAACAGGTTTCATCATCACCCAAATATACCTGTCCAAAATCACCTTGAACATAATCTACAAAATATTTCATGTGGGGTGTGTCATGAAATGAAGCCCTTAAATCTATTACCTAGGAATCATTAGCATTATCTAAACACATAATTAAAGCCTCCTGTAATTTATTACTTGCAATCTTACTTCCTTACTGTCATCATATTGTCTGTCTCCTTGTTTTCCCTTTCAAGACCAACAATCCTTCTTCAAGTGTCCTAGATTTCCATAGTGCCAACAACCATTCTTCCTCAGGTTTTAGATCTACCTTTCTTCAAATTCCCTTCTGACTCCCCATGATTTTTTTGGCTTTTTCCTTTCTCCTTTGTTATTCTCTTGTTCTCTATAGTCAAAGCATTCCCAGATGTTGAACTCTCACATGTGCTTTTCTATTGGGTTTCCTCACTAAGGATAACACCAACAACATCATCAAATTTCAATGTATTTGAACCAAAGACAGAGTTACTTACAACCATTAGCAAGATATTCTAGCTTTTTGGAAAGTAACATAAAACCAAGAGATCCCTCACCTCTTCATCAAAATTTACTTTTATAGAAGTTATCTGTCTAGTAATCATATTAAACTCATTTAAATAATCTATCACATATCCACTTTCAATCATTTTCAGATTAAAAACAAATGCTTCATGAGAAATACCTTATTTGAGGCTGAGGTTTTTTCATACAATTTAGCCAAAGCTTCCATCAAATCCTTTGTTTTCTTTTCTTCTATTATATTGAATGTCATAGATGGTGCCAGACACAACCAAATGGTTCCCAATGCCTTTCTATCCAAAATCTCCCATTCTTCATTAGACATCACATCTTTCTTTGCTTTTCCTTGTAATGGCAGACATAGATCCTTTTGATGCAAATAATCTTCCATCTACATCTTCCATAATTGATAATTTTGGCCGTTGAACTTCTCAACCTGTAATTTACCTTCTTCCAATGCTCTCACTCAAATCTAGATGTTTCCTGTCAATCAACCAAAATAGACATGACTCTGATACTAATTGTTAGGATTTAGGAAAATTGAAGCAATAAACATTAACAATTTTATGGAGATTAAATAACCTAGAAATAATAATGAAGAATAACACAAAAGAGATCAACATAAAATTTTAACATGGTTCACCCAATATGGGCCACGTCCACATAACATTATCCACCCAACGATTTTACTATCCAATGCAAAATAGATTACAATCTCACGAATACCATATCACAGTTCTTACATCCCAACCACTTATATAAAGCTTTTTGGAAGCTTCTAGAATTAGGGTTTTAAAAAGTCATTTTTCATTTGTCGATTAATAAAAATTAACTATTGACCCCTTGACATAAAGAGTACAATATTTACATGATCAGTCACCACATACTAGCAGAAGGAACTACCTTATCATTTCAAAAAAAAACTGGCCCCCTTCCCTAATAAGATCTTTAGTGTAAATAATAACAATCTCAATGAAAATGGAGAAAATAATTTGAATTTGGAGAGAGACATGAATATGGAAGATAGGGTTTCTTCAGGATTATAAAACCCTAAGATGCCTCTAGAATCTACTACATATTCAGGTTTCCCTAATGAGCAAAAAGTTGAAAATGCCTCCCAAACTTCCAAGATTGGGTGGCAATTAGCAAACCCTAATGGGAGCTATTTATCACAACAACAAACCCATATCCAAAACCCCTACTAGAATTTGATGCCCTAAAAGAAGATAACAAATTTTAGACAATTGGTAATGGTATTAATAATTCTACCTTGGAGGAGTCAAGATGCAAAGGAAATGGGATTAGCATAACAGTCTCCAACTTAGGTTGCAAGATTGTGAAGGACTTCACCACCAAGAAAAATGCACAACAGCTTGTCATGGAGGAAATAAGAAAGAAAATAAGTGAAAACCAAAAAGAAAGTAAAGGAAATAACAAAAATAAAGAGGAAGTAATTAAAGACTTTAATTTTAGTAGAAAATTCACTAAATTAAATTTGAACAAAAGGGATTGTACTCCCACATAAGATAGCAATAACAATTTAAAGCAAAGAGAGTGTGAAAACGTTCCACCTATAGTCAAAAATATAATATCTAAATTTGAACTAAAAAAAGGTCCAAGATTATGGTATGTTAGGCACTAATGCTAGGGCCAAACTAGACAACTTGCCAAAAGAAAATGAAAGAAATGTTGTTGACAAGGGTAAGTTTGTAGGGGACCACCCTCCCAATAGTGCCTCAGATCCCATGAACTTGGAAAAAGATAATGTTACAAATTGTAAAGTAAACAACCATCATTGAGCTAACTAGAAGTGTTGGTGGTGGGACAAATCAAGTAACAAACAATTCCCCCAAATCAATCCAAGAAAAAAGGGCTATAATGGATAAGATAAGAGAAAAAATATTTTCTGAAGGACAAGGAAAAAATGAAATCCTGGATAGTACTGGTGGGGTGGAATCAAAATATAGTAAATTTCCTAATCAAAACACTGCTAGTCAAGCTCCTATAAATTCAAGTGAACCAACAATCTTAAGTGTGGGTTTTGATATCTTTTGTTAATACTTGGATCTAGGGGGGACAAAAAGGAGTCTTCCTAGTAAGTTAGTCATAGAATCCTAAACAAAGGCAAGAAGAAAACCCCCCATTGATCAAACTATGTCAAAAATGAAAAAATATGGTTGGATGGTCTCAATTCGGAGAGGTAGAGGATTATCTCCACGAAGAAAAGAAAAACAACAAGCCTAGTGACTACTAGCCCAAATTTTAAAAGGTTCTAAATGAAAAACATGTTACTCAAGTGCTTTGAAAGTCTTAGAAATGATAAGGGCTCCCCAAGTGAACTTGTTGACCATGAATCTTGAATGCATATCATGGAATGCTAGAGGACTAGAATCCCCTTATAGGAAACATATTGTAAGAATATTTGTAACATGGTAAAGGAAAAGGATATTGTCCTGCTATAGGAAGTGAAAGAAATTGGCTTTGCACTTGAAACCAGCTTTAAGTTTATCTAGAACAGCTCTGATCAGTTTGTAACTAATCATGTAAAAGGAAAAGGTGGCAATGCAATACTCTTATAAAAAAAGTGGTGTCAAAATGTTAAAATTTGGGGTACATCTCCCTGCAATAGGGATGTGTAGATCCAACTAGAAAAGGAAATCATTTTGTTTGGGGTATGCTTTGTGTATGCACCTAATGACTATAAAGATAGGATTGAACTATGGAAGTGGTTGAGTAACCTTTAGGACATCCCATAGATTGTGGGGGGATTTTAATATGGTGGAGAAAATGGAATATAAAAAGGGGGTGTAGACTTTGGTTGGAAAAGCAATGAAAATATTTTTGGCAAAGAATGAAAAAAAATTTGAATTTTTTTGATCCCTTGTGATGAGAGACAATTATGTCCCATTTTATGCCACATTGTATCCTACTTCATCTAACTTCATATCCACTTTCACATTCCATTTCTATTCCATATCATACTATTTCACCAATTTATGTTGCATATGATTAAATATATATATAAGCAGTATTTAATATAGTTTTGGATAAAATATGGAAATTAATGATTGGTTGTCTTTACTAATAAGCATTGTGATTTCAATCCTTGGAAAATAAAGCTTGCAACATGCAAATCACAAGAATTTTCTATCACCTTTTATGCAGAATATATTCCTATCACTTTCTGTTTAGGAACTTATGTGCATTACTCTTTGACCAACAATTTTTTTTTCATGAAATTAGCCTCCAAGGTGGCATTGATTACCTATTTAGAGCTGGATGTGCATTGTTTTATATAATGGCAACCTTCCTTAGGTACTTCATGGAACTTCCCAAATGTATTCTTCATCCACGTAAATCTATTTCATGCTGAGATCTTTGTAATCTAATAATTCCATGTCATAGTGGTCACTTTAGCACCATTGTATCCTGAGTGGAAACTCGTGATGGAGGATGCACTGCTAGCTTTATAGTGGATGTGCTTTCTTGAGGAAACTACAAATATTAGTTGGTAAAAGGGGACGTGTTTGGTAGTTGGAGCAAAACCCGTGATGGAGATATGCTTCTAAATCATTGAAGGAAAATCTGCAAAATATTCATGTATTCTATTTTCTTTTGCTATTATAATGGAGATGTTTTTAGTGACATGTATTTTGTTTCTTATAGTTTGTTGGTCATAGGTCAAAATAGACTATCTATTTTTGTATGTAAATATTATAGGCTGTGTATATATAAGCATAGTAGATAGACCTTTGTATGGTGATTTTTTCTATATTATTTCTAAGAAATAAAATACCATTCTGCTAACCAATCCAATGTACAAATTACATGAGTTATGTATTCATCGATTAATTGAGGAGGAAAGGGAACCCACTCTTCAACCATCGATGGAATGTAAATATTTATTTTCTCTAGAGTGTTTCTATGTGTTTTGATTTCAACTTGTCACATTTGTAAATTATTTGAGTGTTATAATTTTAATTGATGGTTACCTTTTTGTATATTAATTATCTAAATTTTATTTATATGGTGTAGAATTAATTGCTTTGGTTTTCATTTTTGATGTTTGTTGATTAAGTTTTTGTTTCAGAATTTACTATCATAATTTTTATAGATTTTGTTGCCAAGAAGTGACAGTTCTTGTCACCAGAATTATTTTGATTTTTTGTAAGTTTATTTTCATAGGTTGCATTCATAGCCACTCATCTCATGACTCTCATCCCTTATGCAGATTACCACAATACCTTTCATCAGCTTACGATCCTCAAATTGACACGTATAGACCAAACTAAAATTCATTATTAAACATCGAATCCATTGCACTCTTTGCCTGAGTTTTGGCCTATCACCTTGGAGGGCTTGAAAAAAGAAAGCACCTATATCTAGTATACATGGTGCAATGCATAGCAAGGCAGTAGAAGAATCTATTGAAGATTAGATAGACTCTATGTAAATCAGCTCCATTTTAGCTTTGAATCAAGGGGTGGTGGAAATAAGGTAAAAATACATGCCCCTATACTCTATCTAACCACCACCCAATCAAAACAAATATTCTATTAAATGTTAGGGCTGAAATAAAAATAAAATGTCAAAAAGGAGCAGTTCTTATTGAACACAAGTCTTTTGAAGGATGTTGATTGCAAGGGCACCATAATAACATTGAGGGAGATCAATAAATGGTTACTCAAAGACAAAATTCCAATTGAGAGGTGGAATTTGAATGTGGAAGGTTGGAAGAAATTATTCTAGACCGTAGGAAAAAAAGGGCAATAGATAGAAGGAGGGTTGAGAACCGTCTTCAAGAAAACCTCTTGAGAGAAGAAAGCTATCTTCAAAATGACCCACATAATGAACTATTGAGAAAAGAGCTTTCCTATGCCAAATATTCTCTAATAAGAATCCAAACAAATCAAATTCAAGGACTCAAAACAAGGGAAAGACTAAACTGGTTCAAAAATGGTGATAAGGGTGCCAAGTTTTTCTTTAGATATATAAAAGAAAAAGGAATTAAGGAGAATATTGATAAAATCTATCAGGATGGCATCCAACTTACTAAGTAGGAGGACATTAAAGGCCAATAACTATAGTTCTACAAAGGTCTTTTCAAGGCAGAAGGGAATAATGTTGGGAGTAGAAATTCTAGGGATATCTAAAAAGCATAATCCTAAAAAATATTTTTATGGAGAATGCTGAAATGCTAAGTGGGAAAATTACTATGGAAGAAATAAAAAGGAAATAGAAACCCTAAGTAATGATTAATCACCTAAGATAGATGGCCTGTTGATTAAGTTTTATAAAAATTTCTCAAATATGATATATGAGGACCTATTCCTAGTTTATAAAGAGGCCATTTAGGCTAGGTCACTTGGTAGCAAGCTAAACAAGGGGGTCATCAAATTACTTCCAAAAGAGGGGGACACAACTTTCATAAAGAACTAGAGGCCCATAACATTTTTGAATGTGTCGTATAAGATCCTAACAAATATTATAGCCATGAGGCTTGTTGGTATCCTTCCTAAGAATATCAACAACAAACCAACTAGTTTCATAAAAGACATATATTTTGTAAAATCTAATAGCAAGTTGGGAGGCAACAGAGTGGGTAAGGCACTCAGGGTAGGAGTCTTCCATGTTACTTATGGATTTTGAAAAATCTTATGATAGGGTAGAGTGGTCATTCCTAACAATGACCTTGGAAGCTTTTGGATTCCTTGTCACCTTTTTCAAGATGGTCAAAATGTTATTAAAAGATGCAGTAGCCCATGTAGATGTCAATGGCTCCCTAACTAAAGAGTTCACTCTAGAAAGGTCAATCAAGCAAGGATTCCCATTGGCACCTTCTCTCTTTGTAATAGCATAAAATGTTATTCATTACCTGCTAAGAAAGGCTTATACCACACCAAGTATAAGAGGTCTTACACTCCCAAAACAAAGTAACCTCTTGAACTTGCATTTTGTAGATGATACTGCAATACTTATAAAATTGGAAGAATAAAGTTTGGAAAATTTAATTAATAAACTCAAGTGTTTATGTTTTTCTTACGATGCTAAAGTATCAAATGCCAAGTCTATAGTCCTCTAGGATGGAAAGAAAACCCCCATGATTTTTTTGGTAAATTTGGTTCTCAATTGGGAGGCCCTCATAAATAGGTAAGATATCTCAACATCCCCTTTGCAATCAGTCCAAATCTCAAAGATATGTGGATGTGGATCAAGGTCAAAATTGAAAAAAGGATTGATAATTGGAAGAGGCAGTATTTGTCTTCAACATGTAGGGTTCAAGTGTGCCAAAATATCTTATCCTCCTACATCTTGTACTTTTCCTCAATTTGGTTATTAGTGGTTATCAAATCAACGAAATACAAAAAAGGCTAAGTAAATTTCTTTGGTTTGATGGTAAGAAACAAAGGAAAAAACACTCAATCAAGTGGGATTGGTGTTGCTTAGAGAAAAGGCTTGGGGTCTTGGACTAAAAGACCTTATAATCTATGGAATTTCTTTGGCTGTAAAATGGGTAATAAAAGAATTAGAGGGCATGCAACATTGGAAGATTCTTTTGAGGAATAACATTTAAATGGGGGTACCAAGAAAGGATAAATCTTGGAAATTGTTACCATTATGTGACTTGTTTATTGGGAATCATCCTATATCTCCTATTGGATACAATTTCTTTAAAACCTTATGGAAGGAATGGGAGGTTTTTAGAAACAAGGTGATCAATGGTCACTTCATCAAGGATAATAACAATACATTGTTTGTCCATAGGTCCATCTAGTGGAACCTACAACATAAAGGCAAACCCCTTACCCTTCTTCAGGGTTGCTTAGCGAAAAGTTGGGCTCAAAAGGGTATCCAAACCTTCAGTAATATAATTAATAATGGGTAATTAAAGGACTGGTCATCTCTTAGTATGGAGTATGGCTTACCTAGTTCCAACTGGAGGACATACTCTATAATAAGAGAAGCTAGTAAATAATTGAATTGTCCTATATCTTGTATTCAAAATAGTGAACAATTTCATGTCCTTAAATGGATTGATAATTCTCCCTTAATAAATGTCAAAGAAAATATGATCTATAGCACCTTAATAAAATACAATGTTGTCATTGTTTATGGCAACAAGTTATGGGGGGTTAACATCCCAGAGAAGAATTGGCATAATAATTTTCTAAATATCTATTCTACTATCATTGAGCCTAATAAAGCATGCTTTAGGTGGTTGCTAACTCTACAAAAATTACCTTTTAAATTTTAAAATATGTACATTGAGTTGTGCATCTTGTGCAGGGTACCTAAAACCATTAAACATATATTTTTGTATTGTTTATATGTCAGATCTAAATTTGGCACTTGTTTTGTGACAAGCTTAAAATTTGGAATAATCTTGGGGGTATCAATTTGACATTAATTCTAATGGGACCTAGTCTTAAATTGGATAAATTTTATACTATGTTATGGTTTTTTTTTTCTAATGAAACCTTGTGGCATGTGTGGAAGGTAAGGAATGAAGAGAAATATGGAGGAACTAGAAGGGTGCTTACTGAGTACACAAAAGGACTCATTTATTATAATATTGTATTATAGGTCATGTTGACTATGGAGATATCAAGAGGGAAATTCCTAAATTTTCTAAGTGATGGCATTATACACATCACTCAGAATGAGATCAAGTTTGGGCACACATGGCAACAAGGTCAACCTAGTCTAGCTACCTTCATGAAAGCATTGGAGCAATTTCAAAAGGAGTTTAATGAAAAGGTTGAACACTTTCCCATGGAACCCACTAAGGAGGAGTTAATGGAAATAGAGACCTTGCTTAGTAGGTGAACGTGAACCCAAAAGGAAATGTCTAATGTGGAGATGAATCTGGATTTTTTTTTGTATATCTATAAATAATTTTTTGTATATATCTATAATATCAGTGCTATATACAATGTCAAGGGGTATAGCTTATATATGTGTGTGTAAATACACAAGTATACTAAAGTTGATAAAGAAATCTATTAGCTAGGAGGTAGAAGGATACAAACAAAGTGAAAACAATGTAAATACTGGTCTATAATACCATAAAGAGCAGCTATGTAACTATCTCCAATTTAGAGATCAAACTATTATCAATATAAAAAAACTAGCATATTTATATTTAAAAAATCTATGTCAAAGATGTCTATTCTACATAGGTTTTCTTAAATATATGCTATTTTTAATTAAATTTATTCACATGAACCATTTTTAATTTAAAAATAATGCATTTATTATTAATTGGATAAGGGGCCTAGTACAATTGGTTGAAAGCATCTTATTGTAGGCAACTGGTCACAAGGTCCAATTCCTCCATTTCTATTGTATTAGGGGACATGTCACACCAATGTCATTGGTCACATTAAAACATTTCCTCAGTGTTAGAGAGGGCATAGATTGATTCATCAAATAATATAGTTTCTATTCATTTTATGAATTATTGTAAAAATAATCCAATACTTGGGATTTCAACCTCTTCAAAATATTAATGATTTTTAAAACTATACACAACCATCAAATACCATCGAGTTTTACTTTCTATATTGATTTAGAAATTTTAAATATTGTTCAATCTCTTTCTAACTAATCTTTGTATATATTTTATATACATGGACATGTCTACTTTCTTTAGATACTATTTATTTTTTACTGAATTCTTAAATTTTATTTGTTTTCTTAATATATATATATTTATACTTCGATGAATCATATGTATTTTATTTTAGAAAAAATTGAAATAGATTTTTTTTTTATTGTACTATTTTGTTTACATTTTTTTGGGGGAAAGGATAAAATTTTATTAATAAAATTAAATTACATCAAATTACAATGTACTATGATTTCTAGATAATGATAGCTAGAAATTGAGTCCAAAGTAGAAAAATACAAAGAAGATTAAATTTGAAATAGATTTTTTTTTATTGTACTATTTTGTTTACATTTTTTTGGGGGAAAAGCATAAAATTTTATTAATAAAATTAAATTACATCAAATTACAATGTACTACGATAATGATAGCTAGAAATTGAGTCCAAAGTAGAAAAATACAAAGAAGATTATCATAATACCAACAAACATATAAAACATACCAAGCCAAAAACTAAACCACACTCAGAAGAAAGAAATTAAGATTGGTCATGATACATAAGATAACAATGATCTTTCAATTTATATTAAGGAAAAGATCCCCACTCAACGACACCCCTACTAGTAGCAATCTTTGAAGCTCGTTTAGCCAAGAAATAAATGACAATATTCTATTCTTGATTAATATGGAAAAGAGAGACATAATCAAAATTTAGAATAAGACTAAGAATTATCTCATTAATTGAAATATATAGCTTCCCTGAAGAAATAAGAGAAGTCTAAAATGGAGAAGAACTATTAATGGTAAATCCTAGAGAACAAGAGACATGCCAATCAAAAGGAGGAAGAGATTCTCCAAAGCAACACTTAGTCTCAATTATATCTTTTGTAAAAGTTGGATGATAAGATTTTGACTATCTTGGAAAATCCTTCATCAATTTGGGCTTAGCTATACCTAGTAGGGTGTTCCTATTGGTATCTTCAGTAGCATTTATAAAAAAAATGACAAATCAAACAAAGCCAAGTTATAGTTTCAGCCAATTTTTTCTTAGCCTTGATATTTTTCACTAGTAAAGGGACTAACCAACTATACATAAAAAATATCTTCGTAAGATGATATTGAAATTATTATATGTATGTGAGATAAAAATATACATGTCATTATTCTCCAAGATAAATGAATATAATAGTTTACTTAAAATATTTCCTTGGGCTATACCACTAAATCATGTAAATAATGCACAACATCAACCTATTTTTAAAGTATATGTGATATCTAATTTTATATTTATGAGTTAGATTGATCATTATCCTCCAAGATCAATGACTAAACTAAATGGTAAAAAAGTCATATATTATAGAGAGGAACAAGAAACACCTAAAATTCACAACCAAAACTAGATTTGTGTATAGGAAAATATCAAAGATAAGATGCCATATAATTAGGAATACTAACATAGTTGAGATTGAAGAGCCTTATCAAGTTGTTAATCAAGTAGAAAAAACTACACTAAAATTCAACAAATTTCAATAGAAAAACAACCCTCCTTTCAGTTCAACTAATTACATAATAGATTTAGAAGTTCAAACATAGAGCCCCC
Source organism: Sequoia sempervirens (assembly GCA_007258455.2). NCBI lineage: Eukaryota > Viridiplantae > Streptophyta > Pinopsida > Cupressales > Cupressaceae > Sequoia > Sequoia sempervirens. Next base: position 55,000 of record VDFB02040888.1, read on the forward strand.
CCCTTTTTCACTAAGGCCAATTGACATTTTTTTATCAGACAATTTCTCCCTAATTCTTCATACAATTCCATCCATTCCATCTCCCCAACACCATCATTCTATATTCCAAGAACAATCATTATAACTTCCTCCCAATCCATGTTGAAGTGTCAACACGTCATTCAATCTTCAACTATTGAACCAACTTATCACCCTATTGAGGAGACAACATAAATCTCCCACCAACAAAGGAAAGTCTCTTTTGATGCAATTCAATACAATCCATTTGGTCCCTCTACCATGTCAACACCACTACACCAATCTCCACTTCCTTGTGTTAAACTATTTGGGTCCCACCACAGACACCATAGGATGAAAAGTGATGTAACCAAAAGTCCATCACTCTATTGAACAGACAGAATTCCAAGTCCTAGCAACATAACTATCTCCCACCAAATAGCTCAAGTATTTGTATTGGACCGTTGAAGGGGGAAATTAGAGACTCTCATTGAAGTGGTCAAATCCTATTGATAAATACTTTTTTGTTCACACCATAGACATATCTCCCATCAGGCTATCAAGGAGACTATGTTCAAAGTCCCTCTGAAGTAGAAAGGTCTCACCGACAATGCACAGTCATCACATCAGGCTATCAAAAGGACACCATTTGATGTCCCGCCGATCATATAGCATCACACCGATGAAAGAGAAACACTAGAAAAGGGGCTAGGGAATACAAAAAAGAACTCAAATGTATCCATAAAACACAACAAAATATGATTATGTACACATTGATGCGGATAGCTTGAGAGCTCGAGATGCTCGTACATCAAACACCCTAAGAAGGGAGAAATGTTCCATGAGTGGAGACTCAGGAACATTTAGGCCAATCTGGAATCGATATTCCAAACTAATCCAACTCATTTCCCTTCAACCAATATGCTTCATCCATTGATTTTCCCTTTCAGCGAACCAGGTACTCTATGTACTCTTTACCACATGTTTTCTTTGCAACCATAGAATCAATGATTTCATCTACTTCTTCAGTTTGCTTCTCAGGTAGTTGATTCACCCAATATGTATTATCCATGATATTAACAAGAAAATGTGGTTGAGTTCTTATCTTTCCTTCAAAAAAAATTTGCAAATCATTGATACTGAAGATAGGAGATATATCTACATTCTCTGGAAGTTCAACTTCATAAGCATTGGCTGAAAACTTACATAGGATCTGATGTAAGGACCTATTTTCTTCCATTTTAACTTGTTATAGGTTCCATGTGGAAACCTCTCCTTTCTTAAATGAACCCAGATTAGTTCTTCAATCTAAAATTTGTGTTCTCTTATGTGATGATCAGCAGACTCTTTATACTTAGTTGTACTCTTCTCCAACTTTTCTTCCACCTCTTTATGCAAATATCTGTTATATTCAACAAAATCCTCTACCACAAAACTTGTTCTCATCAAGTCTACACTATCTTTGAGTTCATCCATTCCCCTATGGCTGAAACCATACAACAAATTGAATGGACTTTTTCCAATACCCCTGTTCACCAAATTATTATAGGAAAACTCTGCCCATGACAATAGCAAGTCTCACTATTTTGGTTTATCTCCAATCAAACATTGAAGCAGGTTACCTAAACTACTGTTCACAACTTCAGTCTAACCATCTGTTTGTAGATGGTAGGATGAATTGAAACCCAAATGAGTGCCTAATTTCTTCCACAATGTGTGCCAGAAATGGCCAACAAAATTTGTATCTTGGTTAGATATGATACTCTTAGGAAAACCATGCAACCGAACTATTTATTTGAAAAACAAATTTGCTATATGGGAAGCATCACTAGTTTTCTGACATGGAATAAAATGAGCCATTTTTTAAAATCTATCAACAACCTCAAAAATTGATTCATTACCTCACTTATTTCGAGGTAGTTCCAAAAAAAAATCCATGCTAATTTGTTCCCATGGTCTCTCTGGAATCAGTAATGGTTGATACAATCTAGTATTTTTTTTCATACCCTTCGCATGCTAACATATTTTGCATCCTTGTACCATCTTCTTGAAATCAACACTCATTCCTGGCCAATAATAACTCTCATTCAACAAAGTTGTTTTATCTATTCCAAAATGTCCACCCAATCTTCCACTATATTTTTCTCTAATTAGATTCTCCCTCATGGAGTCTCTAGGAATACATAACTTCTTTCCTTTAAACAACAGATTCTCTTGAATAAAATACTCCAACCATGGAGTTTGATCCAATTACACTGGATTCTTGCATGCTAACCATGCCTCTCTAAAATCTAAGTCTTGTTCATACAACTCACCCAAAGCATCAAAACCAACAACATTCACTTTCATCACATTCAATAAAAAAATTCTCCTACTTAGTGCATCAACAACTTGATCAAATTTACCACTCCTATGTTTTAACACAAAAGAATAACTTTGTAAAAACTCAATCCATTTCATGTGCCTCTAGTTCAACTTACCTTGGCTATTTATGAACTACAGGGCATGATTGTCTATATACAATAGAAATTCCTTTGGAAGAAAATAATGCCTCCACTCCTTGAGTGCTTGCACAATGGAATAAAACTCCTGGTCATATACAAAATATTTCCTCTTGGCTTCATTCAAATTCTCGTTGAAATATGCTATCATCCTTCCCTCTTGGCTAAGATATCCTCCTATTGTTGTCCCACTTGCATCATAATCCACCTAGAAAACTTTTCCAAAGTTTGGCGGTGCCAATACTGGTTGTTCTATTACCTTATCCTTCAACAATTGAGAAATTTTCTCTATTGTAATTGTCCACTTGAACTCTCTTAGGTTGTTCCTTTCATCGTTTATGTGATGGGAGCACATATCCCACTAAAATTTCTTATGAACGCTCTATAGAAGCTTTCCAACCCATGAAAAATATGGGCTTCAAAAGTCTTCCTTGGTAATGGCCATTCAACAATAGCCTTTACCTTTTCAGGATCCATTTTTAATCCTTCTTTTGAAACTACAAATCCCAAGTAAACTAACTCCTTCTATTGGCAAGATACACTGCAAATGTTTTTAGGTGTTGTCATTGATGGCAACACTAGTCAGTGACTGATCCACATGTCATCATTTTCTCCCACCAGAAGACAGTTTGCAAATAGTCAGAAGAACAAAGCATTAAGTAGTTTGGTGATCATCGATTCACATGCAAATTTCCTATTACTATTTTGAGTTGTGGATCTCATGGGAGGTTTATCAGTATATTTCTTATGTTATCTGGAAATCTTAGTGCCTTGTACCAAGCTATGTGTAAGTTTGGAGATCTGGTTGATATCTTTTTGTTTATCAATTTTTTATGGCTGACTAAGTTGATATAATGTGTTGTAGATATTCAAGGAATGTTTATTCGAATATTTTTGTGTTTGATCATTATGTTTTGGGTCCAAGCTAAGTTTTGGATGACCGTTGTGGATGTGCATTGGATATTACTCGAGATTTGAGCTAACAATTGCTAACATTTTTAAGTTTTATTGAAGTCAGCTTGTAGCGACTAAATCCTTTCTTGTGGATATATATAAGTGATCAGTTATATCATTTTGTGTGTGCAAAAATGTGTTGAAGGGTGTTTGTGATCATTAGAAGAGCGATTGAGTGATTATGTATAGTTTCACTTGTGCATTAAATATTTTGTAGTGCGAGTTTGTGCAGAGTAGAGTAGAAGTGCAGAATCAGTCAGAAGGATAGAAGATCAAATGTTGAGCTTAATCAGAACTGTAATCAAGCATTTGTAGATTCTATTCCTTCAGTTCATTCTCTTGGATCTAATCCAAATCAAATTGTAAGGTAGTGAGCCTTTCTATTTTGAGCAGTGAGCTCTAGGCAGTGTGCCTGAATGCAAGTGCATTCCCATTTTGTAATATTTCTTTTGGGTATACTTAGATTATATTTTGGATTGGCCATCCACTATGGTTTTTCCCCTAACAGGGTTTCCATGTAAAAATCTTGGTGTTATGGTGTTGTGATTGTTTTCTTTCTATTCATGCATAAATATTTTTTTGAATGCTTAAGTGAGTTAAAGATCATAATAATAAATTTAATTTTTGCACAACACTAATTCACCCCCTCTCAGTGTTGCTTGTTTCCAACACCTTCTTCATGAAATTAAACTTTTTTAGATTCACCATTACTTTTTCCTCCTTCAATCTTTGCAAGAAATCCCTAATATGTTCTAAATCTTCTTTTTTTTTAATGAAAATTAAAATATCAAGGTAAACTATGACAAACTTACCAATATAGGGCTTCAATACTTGATTCATCAATCTCATGAATGTACTGGGTGCATTTTTCAATCCAAATAGCATGACCAACCACTCATACAATTCATCCTTCATCTTAAATTTTGTCTTCCACTCATCCCCTTCACATATTCTTATTTGACAGTAACCACTCTTTAGATCAATCTTCGTTAAATACCTTGCTCCACTCAAAAAATCCATTAAATCATCCATTTTGGGTAATGGGAATCTATATTTAATAGTAATCTTATTAATGGCACAGGATTCTATACACATATTCCATTCACCTCCCTTCTTAGGTACTAATACTGCACATACAACGCATGGGCTAAGACTTTTCCTAATGAACCCCTTCTCCAACAAATCCTAGACTTGTCTATTTATTCCCTCATTCTCTTAAGGTGTCATCCTATACGGTGCCTTGTTTGGTAAACTTACACTCAGAATCAAATCCATATAGTGATTGATTTCTCTCACTAGTGGAAGTCCATCTAGGAACTCCATCATTATGCCAACATACTCATCAACCAATTCTTGAATTTCTATTGACAAGATTTCTTCTTTTTTCTACTGCCAATTTTTTAGATGGTTGGGCTACAAATGCATAATAAAAACCATCCTTCTTCATATCCTTTAGGAATGTCTTTCCTGAGATAAAACACACCCTCAAAGTACTTTCTATATCTTCATCTCTATCCTTCATAGGATTCAAAATAAATTCTTGACCATCCTTCTTAATGGTATAGGTATTACTCTTACCATTATGAACTTGTCTATAAAATTTCCATGGTCTTCCCAGTAAGATATGATAGGGATCCATTGGTATCACATCACAAAGTATTTCATCCTTGTAATTACCAATCTGGAATTAACCAAGTTTTTTTCTCTTACCACCAATTGGTGCTCCTTCTGTAGTCATGAGACCTTGTATGGGATGGGATGCTTCATTCTTTCCAGCTTCAACTTCTTTACCATTTCTTCAAACACAATATTGTCTGTTCTACCACTATTGATGATCACTTTACAACACTTGCCCCCTAACTTGCATTTGGTTCTAAAAAAAATCTTCTCTTTACTAGTTTTGTTTCTATCTTTTCAAGTCTTAACAAAATATTTCTTACCATCAAAGACTCTCCATCCTCTGGGTCTTCTCCATGCTTCAAAGTTTCAACCACTTCATCCTCTATTTGGGCCACATTAACTTTGGTCTCTCTTCCTTTTCCTCCACCTTAAGCTTATGGACAATCAAAATAAATTCTTGACCATCCTTCTTAATGGTATAGGTATTACTCTTACCATTATGAACTTGTCTATAAAATTTCCATGGTCTTCCCAGTAAGATATGATAGGGATCCATTAGTATCAGATCACAAAGTATTTCATCCTTGTAATTACCAATCTGGAATTAACCAAGTTTTTTTCTCTTACCACCAATTGGTGCTCCTTCTGTAGTCATGAGACCTTGTATGGGATGGGATGCTTCATTCTTTCCAGCTTCAACTTCTTTACCATTTCTTCAAACACAATATTGTCTGTTCTACCACTATTGATGATCACTTTACAACACTTGCCCCCTAACTTGCATTTGGTTCTAAAAAAATTCTTCTCTTTACTAGTTTTGTTTCTATCTTTTCAAGTCTTAACAAAATATTTCTTACCATCAAAGACTCTCCATCCTCTGGGTCTTCTCCATGCTTCAAAGTTTCAACCACTTCATCCTCTATTTGGGCCACATTAACTTTGGTCTCTCTTCCTTTTCCTCCACCTTAAGCTTATGGACAATCAAAAGACTTATGTCCAATCTCCCCACATTGGTAGCATGTAATGGTGAACCCTCTGCCTCTACCTCTTCCAAATTTACTTCTTCCTCTAGAATATTCTCCTCTTCCTTTGAAGCTTCATCTACCTCCCACTTCCTATGAGGTATTATCTTCATCTTGTTTAGTAGGATATCCCTTTCCACTACTGCTCTATCCTATACCATGAGCATTTCTACCTCTACCCCTGTTATTGCTTCATTGTTTCCTATTTAGCTTCTCTTCGGCCATCAATGCACACTAGTAGGCCTCTTCCACACTTTGTAGTCTAAGCAATCTAATCGAATATCTTGTATGGACACCCGCAAGACATTTAGATACCTCACAACTTGCTTAACCCAATTCTCTGAGTGATTTTCTCGAATGCTTAATTGGTAAAACTCTTTTGCATATTCCTTGACACTGGATTCTCTTTGCTTCAAGTTCTACAATTTTCTAAATAGGTTTATCTGATAGTCTGCAAGCATGAATTTTGTCTTCAATTTCCTTACCATTCTATCCCATGACT
>VDFB02040889.1:0-14136 GCA_007258455.2 Sequoia sempervirens
TTGTGAGTAGAAGGCACTTGGGACATAGATCCCTCAAAGAGAAAAGAATAAGAGTGTAGGAGAGTTGTCAATAGAGAGACAAGGGAGGCCTAGTGAGGTCAATGATGAGAAAATGCAGTGTCCACTGGAAGGACATGAGAAAATGCAGTGTCCACTGGAAGGACAAATCAATGAGAAGCAACAAGAGCTTGGTAATAGGGAAGATGAGATGCTAAAGATGTGTGTGAGAGGAAAAGATGAGAAGATCATGGTTGGGAAAAAATTTGTGTCCTTTAAGGATGAATGAAGATAAAAGACAGTAAAGCACTGCAAATAGAGTGAGTTTAGCACTGAAGATACAAAGGTAGAAGAGGAAGATAAACTAAAGATGAATGGGGAAGAGTGCCAAAGGAAATGGCAAGTGATGAAGAGCAAGTTGGTTGAGGAAAATCAATATGAGAGCATAGTAATTAGAGAAAAAATGGATTATGTTCCTGGAGTTGATAGGACCAAGGTCCTTGGAATGGAATATCAGAGGTCTAAGGTAGACAGTCAAGAAGGAAATAAGTCTGAGAATACAATCCAGGCCATGAAGGTAGTGATGGTAGATGCTAAGGGTCTGATACAAGGCCTGAGAGTAGATGATGAACAGGCTGTGAAAGCCAAGGAAAAGATAGTAAGCCATGAAGCATGGCAGTAAATAGCGAAAGAGTTTGAAGAGTCTAAGAAAAAGTATATAGAAGTTGAGCAAAGGTTGGAGTGTGTAGTCACCATGAGAGGTGAAGGAAAGATGGTAAAGGTTTTGCAGAGGGTTTCAATAAAGACAAAGACTAAGACTGAGAAGTTGACATTGCTGGGCTAGGGAATGGCTAAGAGAAGACAATGTGTGTGGTCTCCAAATGAGATGGAGAAGAGAGGAAAGTATGAGATTAGGACAATGAGTTGTCCTTGGTTGCTGAGTTTAGTAATGAGGTAGTTGTATACTACTGAGATAGGGGATCCAAGCATAGTGAATCTGAGTATAGATGTGAAGTGGAAGGATAAGAGGCTAAGAGTGAAGGGAATCATTGGTTATCTCCCTGATTTGTTCATTCTTCTGACAGAAGTCAGACCAAGGGTTAAAATGAAAGTGGAAGGAAAAAATCTAGGTTATGTTGTAGATAATGGAATTGGGGGGAAGAACTACATTTATAATTGGAAAAGGCTCATGGAAGAGAATGTACAAGAAATACTAATGCATGGTTGTTTAGTTTTGTGTATTGAATTTTTGTTTACAGGTGTCCATGAAGACAAAAAGCAGCAAGAGGATCTATTTGAGAAGGATCACGCATGGAAAGACCAAGACAAAGCAAAGTATGAAGGGTATAAAGTGCCTTGGAGGAAGATTTCCATGTAGGTGACTTGGAGCAGGTTTGATGGGATTGTGCAGAAGGTTGGAGAAGACCTATGGAGTGATTTATGGGGCATAAATCTTTTGTACCCGGGGAGTATGGTGCAGGAGCACCTAAAACATGTAATTGCAAATTGCATTATATGAGGGTTGGTCTAGGAGTTAGGGATAGAATGAGTCATTTTTGTGCTAAATGAGGTCCATGAGACCATTCAGGTTGTAATAAGGTTCACATGATCCATTTAATGTAGTTTGAGTCTTTGGAAGTCTAAGTTGTAAATATTAAGTTGTCATTAGTAAAGGATGCATAATTAGCAATGTAGAAGGTTAATAGCCTTTCAAAAGTTGGTTAGGTGGTAATAGGAATTGGAGGAGGTTATTGAAGCTATATGTAGTTGATTCCATCATTGTAAACACAGTTTTTGAATATTTTGAATGAAAAGTTTCAATTTTGCATTGAAATTACACGTTTCTCCTTGCATTTCCTGAACTTTGTTGGCTGGGACAGTTCGTACAACTTCAGATTTCTCTTGAAGGTTGACATGAAATGTTAGGGAATTGAGTCTACTTTCAAATGCTTTAGGTTTGATTGAAAATCATTAAGTTTGGTGTGAGTTCTCTATTTTCCTGAAACTGCTCTGTTTTGGTGCAAATTGGTGGTTTGAGAGTATAAAAATGAGTTTTAGGGAATTCCACCTACTGTAGCCATTGTAACTTGGTGGAATGACCCTGTTTGATGTAATATAGGTTTTCAAATGCTGTGGAGGTCTGAAAGAGTGTGCATGTGGGTTTTGGGTGTTGCCCTAGGTTGAATTTGGGTGATTTTCCTTATGAAAGTAAGGAACTAAAGGGTGGTTTATGAGTTTTGTGCAAGGAGTTGTTAGTGTAATTAAATTAGGTATTACACCAGCATATAGGATTAACTTAGGTCATATATCATTTAGTCCCTAGGTTGCATTTTAATAAATCATTTAATAATGGAGTAATGTCCCCTTCCTTATTTGTAGGGATAAGATTCCTTCTAAGAGATGAGTTGTCCTTCTAGAACTTATCTCAACATTTAATAATTTCCTAGATAGGGTTCACATGTTGTCACATGTTGTTAGATCATGACACATGGCAACATATCATGCATTTTAGGTTTTCTCTCTTGCCTATATAATTAGGCAACTTGTTCATTTGTATCATATCAATCAAATATCAATCTATGATCTAATGTTGTAGATCAATAGTAATCTCTCTTTGCAGCCTTAGTTGCAACACTTTCTATGTGGTGTAATTTCTCTTGGCAAGATCCTTTGAAGTGTGCACAACTTCATTGGATGATTCAACATCCATCATTTCAACATGATATCAAAGCATGTTGAATTCTAACATGGTATCGAGCATGTTGAATTCTAAAGGAGTAACCTATGTAATGAATTTTTAAGCTTGTGTAGGCATAATCAAGAGTGTTTGAATAGGTGGCAAGGTATGGTGAGGTGGAGGTATGATTTACAATAAACCCTCTCTTTGAGGGCCTAGAATCAAGGGTTCTATAGTTCACTATGTTGGAAGAGTCATCTATGGAAAATAAGGGTGGATTTAGTGGTTTTTGGGAATTTTAATTGTTTCCCCAAGGTTTTAGAAGGTTTTGTGGTGTTTAGAGGGTACTCTCTTTGTAAAAATGGGCTAATCCACTAGCCCTTTTCCATGGTAGGTGTATTGGATCTTGAACTGGTCCAAAAGAGTTGATATTGGTTTTCATGTATGTTGTATAACTTGCAAAAGGGTATTTTAATCATCTCTAATTTTGGTAGGTGTTTTGGAAAATATTGGTGAAAAATCCCTAAAACTAGGTTACAAGGGTGAAAGTAAGAAATTATGCTTCAAATTATTGTCAAACTTTGAGGACTGTTTGAATTTCTCTAATAGGGTGTTTTAATCTTGTTATATGCCTCTTGAAGGAAGGTTGTCACTTTTATTGATTTTGAGCCTTTGGGATCTGCATCAGGCATCTTCGACAACACAACACAATTTGTGCAAAATTTTTAGGTAAGTCGCTTGCCATGGTTTCAGTGAATTTTAATTTTTGGAATATTTACGTTGTTGGATCATTTTTGTTGTGTTTTATTTCATTTTAACACAATTATGTTGCTATCTGTTAAATGAAGGGATTGGTTCTCTGAAAAGTTGTCTCATGCTGGGAAAAACAACTTTCAGGCAGTTGAAACATTCCTCGCCCCATGCCTGAAAACAAAATTTAACTTGCAAACAATATTTTCATTTAAAATCCTATAAATTTTTTTCCGAGTAGCGCTAAAATGTTTAATTAAGTGTGCGTACAAAACTTGGGCGCATCGACATGTAATATCCCCTATTTTTTAGGGTTTGAGGAATGTTTCCACAGACATGATTTGTCAAACTTTCCACAAGATTAAGGATTTTGCATGCCTTAGGTGGCGTTTCCTAAGATACAAAATGCACAACAAAAAGTGTAATCCAAGCTAAATGAATATGTTAAAAATGTGAGAGGATGGAAAACTGGGTGGATGCAAATTACAACTCTATGTTTGGGGATAGGCAACTACAAGTATGCACATAGAATTAAGGGAAATATAAACATAGGGGAGGGGTTCGGGGAGTAAGGTACATCTTATGCCATGTAAGGGTGATGGAATAGCATAGTGCCTTCAAGAGAAAGGGGCAGGGGGGATCAGGGTAACAAATTAGGGACTCTTATCTGAGCTTCCAATTACACCTTCCAGACTAGTTGATACAATAAAAAAGGTACCATTAAGACATTTGTTGTGGGGTGTCTGAGATGATTCAACTATGAGGATCATCCCTTATGAAAATTTTGGATGTATGCTTCTCCATTCTTGATCATGTTGATGAACTAAAGAATCTAGCTAGCAGGATGGCTTTGGTTAGTGCCTAGTTTGCTCCTTATACTATCCCTATCTCTCTTCTGGTAGTTGCATCCAGTAAGCTTCTTGAAAGAACAAGTGGTTTATGTCTATGGAAGAGATACTTGTATCAAGTGGGTTCCTATTTTTGGGGGTCTCAGACAAAAAGACCAAAAGTTGAAGCATCTGCTATGTTGGTCAAATTCAGGATTGCAAGTAGTAATAGGCATGGATGGATTCATGTACATGAGATTATTCAGTTCTCGATGAGCTTTTCCAACTCATTTTTATGTCAAACGATGTAGATTGGCGGACACATCATGCAAGACAATTAAACGAATCTTAGCCGTTCATCATTTTTCACCATTTTCCCGACTGTTTTTGCCCCTTTTTGCTGCTTTCCTCGCTTTATTGCTTTCTGCTCTTCCAAACTCTTACTCTCTAGTATTGACCTTTCACTTTTCCAATTTGGTGAGTTACAACCTGAAAATAAGGTTTCGACGAGGGTTTCCTACTTTTATTGCAAGCTCTGCCTATTTTTTATCATCGACATCTTCGACAATGTTGGTTCCCAAATAAATAGATGCAATGAGTCCTAAAGAGTAGCCACTCTCTCATATTCAAACTCAATGGGTTGATGTGGCCAATGGACAAGATTAATCAGTGAGACTGAAATCTTCTACACTTCTAGCTTTGTTAAACCAGGGAGGGTAATCCCAATCAATATATTTATAGATACTTGTGTGCTAAAGTACCAAATACACTGTAGGCAGATGGTTCTCCTCTAATTGTTTAAAAGAAACATAGTACTCTAAAGGCTTGGCTAACCTCTACAGTAATGTCTCATTTAAACATGAGAGATGTGATTCATTAAAATGAGCTCAACACACAAACAAAATGGGACTGATAAGTAATATGATTTAAATTTATAATCAGTTGTTGAATTAACCAACAAAATGTAACATAAATAACCCACTTAGATCAGTGCTTCATTCATTGGAATGGAGTCAACGTAGACACCCACGTAATCTGATAACAATCTTCAATCTGACATTATATGAAGCTCTGAAATGCTACATTACAGTATTTCAGCTCATTGTGTCTTAACCTTTACTTCTTACTAACATCCTAGCACTCAGTTTAATACAAATTTACAGCCATATTCAAGCACCTACATTAATTCTTTGAATTAATGAACAAGAATAGAGCCACACATCTAGCTGAAATTGATGGAGACAAATAAGACAACCTTGATTGTATTATTCATAATCTATAGAACCAGTACATAGGAGAGTAAAATAGTATCAAACTTGAAACATTCAACATTATTTTTCCAGTATTGTAATCAAAATTACATAGATATTGACAGACTCAGACCCTAAAACTTGACTCTAAAATGCTCTGTATTCTCATCAAAATGTTCTCTGTGATTAATTACTAAACAACTCTCCCAAATGAGGTAGAAAAAATAACACTTAAGGAGAAAGAAACACTAAGTGGAGATCAGAAGAAGAAACTTGGCATATTCAGGTTCATTGATCTGCAACTGCCTTTGCTTGCTGAAGAATCTTCAACTTGTTCTCGTATTTATGCCTCATGCTTGATTTTCCCTTTGATTCATGCATCTTGTGTTTTCCCTGTAACAGAAAATATTCCCTTTTAGGAAGACATCATTCTTCATCATTTGTTGTAGAAGATTTCTTTTACCGGGCACTTCACCTTTTAATAAATTCATCAAATAATAATATTTGACACTAAAACTTGGGCCCCACCAACTCTTCACTCCCACACTTACCACTCACCATCGCTCATCTCCAATTTGGTGGGAGAAACAAAAAAAATATCAACGATGAGGATACTTTTCACAAACATCACCAAACAAATTAAAATTTTATTTAATTTTCCACTTTACCAGGCTGCAAAATCTCTATTCTCATGCACCATATTTCACACATTATTCACCCATAGTTTAATCTTTCATTAAACATTTAATAAGACCCCCCGGTCCCACCACTCCTTTACTCCATACCTCCTGGCAGTCATCCCCAATCACAAATGCAATATGAAAAGGTGAAAACTATTAGCGATTTCCGTGAGCTTTAAACAAACATTACCGAGTAGCAAAAATATTGTTTTTAATTATGAAGGCTTTAAAATATTATATCAGGTAGCTACAACTTTACCCGTGCCTTTTCACTTTCACCATAATTTATTCTCCAACAACTTTTCACCTCAACAAATAAAATTTTATTTTATTTGTGAAAACTCTACTCACGGGAGCCATCATCACCCATCACGGGTTTGAGGAGGGAAAATCATAAGAAAATAGCGATGAGTGAAGTCAAGGAGTGCACCATCGTGCATTGCGGATTCATCAAAGCAAATGTTTGTAGCATTCAAAATGCAACTCCATATTCCTTTATCTGGCTGTGCATTCACAATTTTATTTCACATTTTACTGCTGCAACAAGGAATTTTTCATTTTTTACATCTGGAGGCCTTAAATTTTTCCATCGGGATGCAAAAAAATTCTTTACCCGTGCATCACTTACCCACTATTGCCTCACACAAATTTATCGGCAATCGTGAATGCACGGAAGAAAGAAGATATGAAACAAAGATGTGCGATGAAGTGAGATTGCTCATCGCTAATAAGATGAGGAAAAGATAACTCAATCCATGATGGGTGATGAAAAGACACGGCCATCGCTGATTGCCAATATCAAATGGGATATACAAATCAAACCAGCGACTCGCGATGAGATTTGCCGTGAAGCCGTGTTGTTGTGACTTTGACTAATAGAAAGCAAGAATTAAACTTTCTTTTCCTCAAAACATTTGAAGTCATTTATGTTTGCCCTAAATGCATCTTTTACAAATGCACAATATTTAAAATATTCACAATATTTTAAATATTAAAACATTTGAAACTTTAGAAAAATTGTGAATTTTAATTACGCCTACGACCCATTTGGAGGAAATTCACTGTGGGAAAACCGAGACAGCTGGAGCTGTGAATTTTTGCGTGCGGCCATAATAAATTATTTAGAGAAAACCCATTTCCTCAAATTTTTCCCAGCCATAAAAAATTAGGTACCTCCTTTGTAAATTGGCCCCCGAGACGTGTTCACCACACCTGAAATGCATTGAAATAATGCATCATATGACCTTCATTTTTGATGAAAATGGAGCTGTAAAGGTTTTAGACAAAAAAATGGGTTGTCCTTATATTTTCAAAATTTGAAACTTTTTAGAACACCAATTTTGGCCATGTGGTAGTCAGAAAAGGATTAGTTAACCCATCAAAGCTCACCCAGGAGGCACAAAACTAAGCATGCATGTAACCATTTGAACCAAAAACTAGTGCAAAAAACGACATGGAAAATTATTTCTGAGGTGAAAAATATTAAATACCAAAGTGGCTCACTCAGGCTTTTATGCAATTTCACCTGTTAGAAACCAACTCGAGCACACCAAGTCACCTCCTTGAAAAATTATCAAATCTTCTCCTAGGGAACTGCCACTGGACACACTAGGTCATTTGAGTACGCTGAATATGTGTGCAAGAGGGATTCCCTTCAATCCACATTCGTCAAAATATATTAAGGGTCAAAGGTGACCACTTTGAAACATTCTGAAAATGCAGGTGTAAAAAGTGAACAAACTGCATTTGCTTTTGATCTCAAAAAAATAGCAAATCAGATCTTGAGGCTCTGAAACTAGACAGGGGAGAACATGAATGTAGGGAGAATGGAGAACAACAATCCTTTTGTTTTGGCAGTCATCCAACTGTGAAATATCAGCTTGAATAGGAGGCCAACTCGTAGGATTGACAATATGCAAACAACAAAAAAGTTTCAGAACCCTCCAGCTTCGTTTTTCAAAACAATGTCAAAACTCATTATGGGAAGCTAAAAACTGAAATGCACATTCACATATATCACATGAGTGTGTCCACAAAGGGGTTTTGCACGAAAAATCAATTGGCTTTGAATTGTGACCCTCCAAAGTAGGTCACTTGGGAAGATTTTTTCAGGGGCACTTCTGAGTGTGCAAAGCAAATTTTTCAACATGGACACTTAAAATTTTGCAAAATTTTACAGGTGCCATTAGACAACACGACACAATTTGTGCAAAATTTAGGTAAGTCGCTTGCCATGGTTTCAGTGAATTTTAATTTTTGGAATCTTTACGCTGCTAGATCATTTTTGTTGTGTTTTATTTCATTTTAACACAATTATGTTGCTATCTGTTAAATGAAGGGATTGGTTCTCCAAAAATTTGTCTCATGCTGGGAAAAACAACTTTCAAGCAGTTGAAACATTCCTCCCCCCATGCCTGAAAACAAACTTTAACTCGCAACCAATATTTTCATTTAAAAGTTTGCAAATTTTTTGCTGAGTAATGCTAAAATGTTTAATTAAGTATGTGTAGAAAACTTGGGTGCATTGCATGTAATATCCCCTATTTTTTAGGGTTTGAGGAATGTTTCCATGAACATGATTTTTCAAACTTTCCACAAGATTAAGAATTTTTCATGCTTTAGGTGGAGTTTCCCAGGATACCAAATGCACAACAAAAAGTGTAATCTAGGCTAAATGAATATGTTAACAATGTGAGAGGATGTAAAACTGGGTGGATGCGAATTACAACTCAGTGTTTGGGGATAGTTAGCTGCAAGTATGCACGAAGAATTAAGGGCAATATAAACATAGGGGAGGGGTTTGGGGAGTAAGGTCCATCTTATGCCATTTAAGGATGATGACATAACATGGTGCCTTCGAGAGAAGGGGGTAGGGGGGATCAGGGTAACAGATTAGGGACTCTTATCTGAGCTTCCAATTACACCTTCCAGACTACTTGATACAATAAACAAGGTACCACTAAGAGATTTTTTGTGGGGTGTCTGAGATGATTCAACTATGAGGAATCATCCCTTTCTTATGCAACTTTTGGATGTATGCTTCTCCATTCTTGATCATGTTGATGATCTGAAGAATTTGGCTAGCATGATGGTTTTGGTCAGTGCCTAGTTTTCTCCTTATACTATCCCTATCTCTCTTCTGGTAGTTGCAACCAGTAAGCTTCTTGAAAGAACAAGTGGTTTATGTCTATGGAAGAGATACTTGTATCAAGTGGGTTCCTATTTTTAGGGGTCTCAGACAAAAAGATCAAAAGTTAAAGCATCCGCTATGCTGGTCAAATTTAGGATTGCAAGTAGTACTAGGCATGGATGGATTCATGTACATGAGATTTGTGAGCATAAAATCTGCAACTCTTTAAACATGGACAAAAAAACAAATGTTAGATGTTTAAATAGAAAAAAATAGATAGTCCTATGAAATACTTGAACATGGTGCATATGCAAACAAGATAAAAGAACCAAAAAAACTAAATGAAAGAACATGAAAACATGATCAAAACCTATCCCATAGTGGGAGTGGTGCTCCTTTGATGTGAAAAGGATGCCCTTTCCCACCCCCTTAATAAACTTCCAATGAACCAAATGTGATGCAAGATGAAATGCCTATAGGGTAAATGCATAAGACTGTGGATGGATTTCAAATAGAAGTGGCTTCTATTTATAGGTGGAAGGATTGAAGAATGGAGAGATGGGAGGAATGTGGGACTAAAAGAGAGACAATGAGATTGGGACACTTGTCTCAATGCTAATGGGTGGGGATTGAGCACATTCTTCATGTGGTTGAGATGTAAGAGGCACTAAATGCATGTGGTTGAGATGTAAGAGGTATGAAATGCATGTGGTTGAGATGTTTTGGATGGAAATTGTTTGTGGTTAGAAAGTCAAATAAAGGGAGTCAATGAAGGAATATTCCCTAGAATATGCTCCACAAGGGCACCGTTTTCCCATTAGAACTTTTGTTTCTTGTTCCAAATACTAGTTTTCCCATTCCGAGCATTCATTCCCATTCAGAGCACTGTTTCCCATTCGAGCACCATTTTCCCATTGAGGCATTTTTCCATTCTAAGCACCCATTTACCCATTCTAAACACCCATTACCATTTCAAAACACGTTTTCTGTTTTGACCATCCATTTTCCTCATTCTGAGCATCCATTTACGTGATTCAGGTTTCCTTGTTTAGAGTGTTAGTTTTTTGTTTTGATTATACGATTTGACCTCTTTTCTAGTTTAGACAAGTCTGAAAGTTAAGTTAGGTGAACCTGACCTTGTCTTGGGCGAGCCTAACCTTTACTTAGGCAAACCTGACCTATACTTGGGTGAACCTGACATTGTCTTGGGAAAACTTGACCTTGTCTTGGGTGAACCCGACCTTTACTTGGGAAAACCTAACCTCCTATTCGGTGAACCTGATCTCCAGTTGGGCTACCTTGCCACTAGTTGGCCGACCTACACCTTGGTTAGACAAGTTTGATCTTTATCCAACCATTTTGCATCTTCCGTTCACCAGTAATTTACATCTGCACTCTCCATAGGTCACACATTTATCACTTGAATTATATAGGCACATCATAAAGAAACCCCTAGGTTGCCCATCCCTCATCATTTTCTCAATCCAGATCCTCTAAACCTCATTTGAAGTCATTATCCAAATTGACCCAGGTGTTTGAAATCTAACATCATCCTACAACATCTACTTAGGATCGCCATTTGTCCTGAGTCATTCATCATCATTCGACCCTATCAATCCACTTCCATCTCAAGTTGGATTCAGTTCCGTAATCATCTACCCATCCTTAATCCAATCAATCAACACCTGAAGTCACCTAGGGTGATCTCTAAACCTAGTTTAGAATCCCTTTCATCGTTCAATCATATCCAATCATCCAAACTTATCAATCATTTCATAAATCAACCTCATCCAATGTAATCCAATGTAATCCTTATCCAATCATCCAATCTATTAATCCAATCTAATCCTATCCTTATCCTATCATCCAATCAACTGATCCATTATTATATCCAATCAATCCTTCAATTGTCATTTAGGTCATCTTTGCATTGCATCTTATAATTCAACCGCATCTTAGCTCACCTAGTAGTTTTGCATTTTCATGCCCGTTCAAACTTGGTTACAAGCCAAGAAACAAATGGTAGAACAACAAGGTCAAGGTTCCCAACCGAATATCCCTCAAGATCCCAACAACACTACAAACATCCCACAAGATCCTAACAACGTTGCAAACATCCCACAAGATCCCAACAATGGTGCAAATATCCATCAAGATCCCAATAACGGTGCATCATCACAATCCAATACTAATGTCCAAAACACCTCACCACCCAAAGATGAGAACATGGTCAATAAGCCCAAAGTCATTGTTGACGAATACCTAAGAAATCCCACTAATGTTTAGATGACAAATCACCTCCTCAATGAGCATGGGATAAGATTCTTGCTACTTTGATCATGAAACGAGTCAAACCACCACCCGATTTCAATATGTCATAGTATACCAGTGCCCAGTCCCTTCCTACATCGCAAAATCTGTAGAAAAATGTTCCAGGAAATTTGTATATTCCTGAAGGCCCACCTATAGAGAATTGGTATCATCTTGAATTTGGAAATGTTGTAATGAACCAAGTCGTGAGTTATCCTCACCTCACGTTCGCAGCCTCTATGACACCACTTGATCCTAATGACCCCCATGCTTATGGCATGCCACATAACATTCCAATTGCTCCACTACTTCCACCTCAACATCTTGGTCAACCACAAGTCAACACCGGGGGCACTCCACTTCTTGCATTGATTCCATCTCCAGGATCTACACCTGCTGGTAATCTACCACTACCCCATCAAGGTAATATCCCTGCATTTTAGCAGCCTCCCATTAATCCTCATCAATCCACTGTGATGCAAGCGTTGCCACAACATACTGCTACCATTTTTGTTTCATCTCAACCACCCCATCAAGAACCTCCGCAACAAAACATCACAGTCCTGCAACAAAACGTTACCATCCCCTAGCAAAATGTTCCAATTCCTCAGCAAAACATTATTGTTCCTACACAACCCCCACATCAAGTCATGCAAACTACATCGTAGTTGTTGCAACCACCCCATGGAGCTTTTGCAGCAGTCCCACAACATCACATCCCATCTCGCTCACTTTATCAGTAGCCCCCACAACAACAAAAACCACCCCATCATACACACGTTCCTACACAAATGCAACTGAATCCTCTCACGCAATATCTTTGCCACCCATCTAGTACGTACACCGCTTATCCTACTACGTCCACTCCTAATCAAAACATTCATGTGACCACTCAGAACCCCCCGTGAACTCAATCACCTCCTTACACTAATCCTCTGCAATTGCACAAAAACCCATCCCAACAGTAGTCTAATCCCCAACAACCTTTATACGTCACAAAACAACCCAATGTTGCATACAATTATCAACCCAATCCATACTACACTCCGTAGCAACCTTCATACCAATAAGGTGCTTCATCCACATCCTACATGCAACAACAACCACCTTATCAACAATGTGTTTCATCCACTTCTTACTATCAACAACTATTTCCTTACGAACAAGGGGATTCCACGTCATCATACTATCAAGCTGCTACACAATACCAATAGGGCATTCCATCCCCTTCACACTATCAACAATAGCCACCATACCAACAAGCGACTTCCACCTCTTACCATCAAAATCCCTCATATCCACCTTACGTCAATCTGCAATCCACTTACGCTAGTCAATACCAGAAAACACCTCCATACACACCTCAACCCGCTCATGACCCTATTGCTTCAGGACCATCCTCATCATATCAACAATATCCTTCATACAATTAGCCTAGTTCATCCAATCTGACTCTCTCAATTCCTATCAATCAATATCTAGAAGAAGTCAAAGCCGCATTAAAGGACTTACAAGCTGGGATCAAAAAACAATTGTTCAAGTTTGAGGAAATTTTTCCCTACCCATTTGATCCTTTTGTTTCATTGGTTCCCTTCCCAAAATATTTTGAAATGCTGAAATTTGATAAATACAAAGGAACCAAAGACCCTAAAGCTCACCTTCAAGAGTTCTACACCCACTGTCAAGAAGTCATGCATAATGACAATTACCTTATGAGATTGTTCCCTAGGAGTTTACACAGAATAGCTCTTGACAGGTTTATGGGTCTTAAGAAAGGATCTATCAAGTCCTTTGCACAACTTTCAAAAGAGTTTGTCTCCCACTTCTCCTTTAATCTGGAGAAGGATATTGACACCTTAGATCTCCTCAAGGAAAAGTAGCGGGAGGGGGAAACCTTTGCAAGCTATCTTCAAAGATGGTGAGCCCTAGCTAGTTGCATGAAATCTCCATTATGGGAAAAGGACATGGTCACCTTGTTCATCAAAAACTCCCATCCAAACATGGCCCACAACTTCAGACTCCATTGTGTCACGACCTTTGTTGAAATCATAGAGAAAGGTCCTATTCTTGAGAGAGCCCTCATTACTAAAGGGCTAGTCAAAATCTTTAACTTTGACAAGGAGAAGTCATCTGGGGACAAGCCCCATTATTGGAACAAAAACAAAAAATTTATCAATGATGGTGTCACTAACACTAGACATGCCCAAGTGGCCAATGTTTCACAAAACCCGCAATATCCCCCTCAGGAGTCAACCCTCATGCTATATTAGTGCCATAGGGGGCACCTCAGTCCAACCAACAATCCAATCAGAATTACCAAGGGAATGAAAAACACCAATTCACTCAACTAGGGGAACTCATAAGTGTCGTGTTTAATAGGCTTCTTCAAGACAATTACCTAATCACATATCCTGTGACCAAGCCACTCGACGAATCCAAGCCCAAACCAAATTGGTTCAAAGAAAATGAATATTGTGAGTTCCACAAGATCAAAGGGCATACATTGAACAAGTGT
>VDFB02040890.1:0-11436 GCA_007258455.2 Sequoia sempervirens
GAAATGATCCCTTCCATCTCCCAATCCTTATCTTCCTATCCATCCAAACAATCCCTTTTGTCTCCCCATCCTTATCATCCTATCCATCATAGCATCCCAATTCTTATTCCTCTATCCATCCATCCTAGCATCTTTCTATCCCATTATCTTTTTCTATCCATCCCCTCATATTTATCCTCATCCCATCTCATAATCCCTTGTCATTGGTATTTGGATATAGGCTCCTCCATCATGCAACCCAATGCCTTGATTGAATCATCATCATCATCATTGAGATGTATCCTTCCCTATTCTTGGTGTTGTTTCAGGATATATCCTTCCCTCATCAACAAACCTTTAATTAGGATGTATCCTTCCTTGTCCTCAATCATATTTCCAATCTCCTATCACTTCTCATCACTCATCTCTCTGTCATGTCATTCTCCCACTTCACCTTTTGATGATTTGGATAACTATCCCATCCTTGAGCTTTGTGTGTAATCGCTATCATCCTATCCAATCCACTAGGTCTATCTTGTCTCATCATATCAGTCCCATCATTTTATCCACTTATCCTAGTCATCTCATCATCCTTTATCCATTATTTGTCTTTGGTCTTTGTCAAACTACATTTCCTCTACGCTTTCACATAGGCAAGGTTGATCATTTGATCTATCCCTATGGCTCCTTTATCCCCTATCATTGGTCTCAATTGTCCTCTTTCCACTTTTATCCATGGTATTTTATCAAATACGAGGGCTCTACGCTTTCATGTAGGAAAGGATAATCTTTGATTGGCCCCCAAGCCCCTAGGTCTTTAGGGTGTGTCAGTCCTACGTCTTGTTTCTCTTGTGTCATGTTGTCAAGCTATGCCCTTATTTAGTTGGTTCTTAACAAACAAGATCCACTTGTATCAGTAGATCCAATCAGCTTTGAGTATCCCATGTCATATCAATCTTTTAGTTTAGTATCCATCTTTGGTCTTAACAAGATGCATCCTTCCTAACATACCTCATCAACCTCATCCATCATTTTGATCCTATGGCAAAGGATGTTTGAATTTGATTGTGATATTTTGTTGGTTTTGGATTTTGTTTATCATTTGAGCTCCCTATCATCACTGTTCATGATCGCCTTGATCCATCATAACATGGTGTGCTTTGACTGGTAAACATATGGGCATATCTTTCACTTTTCACTTTCTTTCTTTCTTCTGGGTTGTCCCACATAGTACCCACCAAGATTCTCAAGGACTTGTGTTACGTTGGGGCATCCTTTTCTTCTTGTGGTTATCCCAATACCTAGCTCGACCAAGGTCTTCATGACTTTGGGGTATTGGGATAGCCTTCTTGTTTATTGTGTTTGTCTTATGCATTAGACATGAATTAGCCTTGGTTCTCCATACCCTAGCATCTGATGTATTATGCTATAGCAAAAATTAGTGCTCTTAAAATGGAAAATTGCATTATGATATTATTTCATCTTCCTCACCCATCCATTCATCCTTCATCAATCTCCCTCCCCTATCCATCCAATATCTTATCATCATTTCTTCAATCTTCTTAGAATAATATAGATTGGTTATTCTAAGCATCTTGTCCCCCATCATTTTTATTCCTTTCATCCATCTCACATCTCAATCCAATCCCCCTCCATTCAATCCCATACAAATCATCTAATCACATTCTTGGTCTTCTTCCCAACCTTTCTACAAGCCTTGCTCCAATCATCACCATTTCCATCATCATCAAGATGTATCCTTCCCTATCCTTTGGTGTTTTTTCAGGATGTATCCTTCCCTCATCAACAACCCTTTCATTGGGATGTATCCTTCCCTATCCTTGTGTTGTTTTGGGATGTATCCTTCCCTCATCAACAACACTTTCATTATCATCATCATCGGGATGTATCTTTCCCTTTCCTCATGTTGTTTTAGGATAAATCATTCCCTCATTGACAACACTCCATCCATCATCAACCCATTTTGGCTTGTAGCTTGACTAGGGCAACATCACCTTTTCTTTTCAATCCATTTGTGCTTCCCAATTACCTATCGCTTATCATCCTCTCTTATCCATCACTTTTCATCATCTTCCTCATCTACCCTTTCAACATCACATCCATTTTGAGAGCACATCCGTGTTCTCTTGAACCCACATGTCCTCTTGAGGGGGCATCCTCAATCCCTAATCTTCATCTTCACTCCCATCATCTTTCTTCCTAGTCACTCCTTTGATGAATATGACATCTTTTTCAATCTAACCATTTTCCTCTGGGTTCTATGTTTTAATATTCTTTGAAACGATGCTACTTCATAACATCATCTGAAAGAGGGGAAAAATGTAGACACCTAAAGTTGGACACTTACATTTGTCCAAATTTACCCCTTTTCATCTAAACATCCTCTTATCCGTGTTAATTAGGTAATATTGCTATTATCTAATTAATCCTCTTAATCTCTTCTAAACCCCTAAGGTATTTAGTTAACAATTAAATAGCTTACCCTTTACTCCCCTTTTCATCAATTAAATTAAATAAATATGACATTTATTTAATTCCTCACATGTCAAATCATTTTCCTTAATCTTAATCAACCTCCTAATTCCTTCATTAGGGATGTGCACATGCCTAATCCTTGATTAGGATGTGTCACATCCTCCAACTTTTGGAAGTTGGCCTCTAATCTTCCTTAACCACTAATTATGTTCTAATCACTTATTAGATAATCCAATCAGCATCATGGTCAACTCTCCCCATCCCCCAAGGAATTTTTAATTCTTTTTTGTCTTTCCCATGTGAATTTTAAATTCACTTTTATACTTCCAAGGCTCTCCTTATCCCCATGCAATTTCTAGAACCTTTTGACTTGTCACATCACTCACATGTTTCTGAGTCTTCTAGAACCTTTGACTTGTCACATCACTCACATGTGTCAAAATCCCGCCTTTTTGGGAACCTTGTATTATCCATTAGATTCTCCCAATCATGTCAATTTTTAATTCACATTTATTTTCCCAGCTACTTTCCTATTCCCCATGGAGATTTTTGAGGAATTCTAAAATTTTTCAAGTGTCACTTTCATTCTTACTTGGTGACAAGAAGTTCCTTTTTGAGGAAATCTTCTCATCTCCCAAGGTACTTTCAAAGTACTTGTCCTTCCCCAACATCATTTTTACTTATTCCACCTCACTTCAGCTCATCACATCCTTGACCACTTCACCCTCCACATGTCAAGATGTGAGGGCTTGTGAGTCCTCAACTCACCATAGCCCTTCATCTTGGCCATGGTGGCACAATCTTGACCATTGAATTCTCTAGAGAATTCAAATTCTTCTATAAATACCCCCTCTTCTAATGCATTTGCATAACTTAGTCATTTTGCACCCTTATGCTACCAAATTATCAAGTCATTTTATAGCATTATTCCTTGCATTAGCATCCAAGTTCAAGTGCATTTTCTATTATAGCTTCATCAAGTCTTCATTATCTTGCATCCACCCTTCATTTCGCAGCCATCCAAGGAGCACACAAATCAACCACAACAAGGGCCAACCAAGGGGATCAACACACAAAAGGTATAATCACTAGCTTTGTTATCTTTCTTTTGTGTTTTCTTCCTTAGGCTAATCATTTGAGGTGATCTTGTGTGTTGTTTTGCATTCTAGTTTAGCTGGTTTGCATACTTAAATTAGGATAACAACACCAAGTTCATTGGTTGAGCTACACATGATATAATTATAATGTTAGTTGCATTTTAAAACATAAAAGGCTTCCAAAATGAGTTGTTTCCAAATAATGGACTTGTTTGAACTTGAAAATGTTTTGATTAAAGGGAAAAATAGGTTTTGAAGGGACCCAAAACCTTTACAATTGAGGATACAAAATGTTGCTAAGAAAAATATTCAAAAGACCACCAACAGCAACCCAACAACTAGAAAACACTAACGAGCATGTGCTTAACTAAAAGTAAGACAAAATACCACCATCGACACCCAACAACTACACAACAACAAAAAAACCTAAAAGAAACCAACCCCCATAAGGAAATAGAAAGCAAGAAACAAAATACCACACACTAATTCAAGCCACCCAAAGTGTTGGCAACCTCAATTTGTTGGTTCTTGTGCCTCTCTACCATGTCCAACATCTCTTTCTTCTTAGCATCAAATTTTTTCTTCCAATCATCCAACCGTCTACCAACAGGACCTTTATCGTCATCCTTAGTAGCTTTTATGCCCTTTCCCTTGGCCACATGCTCTTTCTGCATAATCTCAGAGAAGTAAACTTGATCCTCCTTGAGCTCACCAATTTTTTTGAAAAATGACTTATGGGGAGTCTGCACTGTTCTTGACCGAGATATGGCACGCCTTCATTAACTTATTGTTGTTTGTATTTATGCCTAAAACCTTGGCTTCTAGATCCACCAATCTTTCATCACAAAGAGACTTAAATTCATGATAAGAAACTTCTAGGTCGACCATTCTATCTATAAGAATGTCTAGTGTAGAATCTTTCAGAACATTCTTCATATTCTCCTTTAAGCCTCTAATTTTAATATTGATTTTATTGAACTCCTAAATAGTCATTTGTGCTTCATTTAGATACTGACCCCAACCTGCGCCATCGTGGTATCGGGCAACGTGTTCGGGGTAGATTCCTGGAAAAAGAGTGGCTTACCTTCAAGGGACAAAAGCACGCCATACCGTTCTCATCCGGATGCCTGTTTTACTAAATGGTGTTTCATCTGCGCGGACGGATGCGGAATCCTCAATAATACTGAAAGTAACTGCGGGCATCATCGCGCACCTCAAATGAGCTGACGCCGGGATTAGCCCAATTCCGGAACCTCAAATTACGTTTGTTTCGTTGGAAATTCTTTTAGAATGCTCATTTTATCGACCAAACCCTCCGGCATTTCGCTTGTACCAGGGGCACCTGCTCGGCTGATGGCTGCCTTCCTAACCCCGCAGACTTCCGGGAAGAACTGGCATTCCAGAAAGGACAAACAACTGGCCTTGCCAGTACCGCTTACGCGCTTCTCTTCTTCCAGAACCGCAGCGCAGGAAAGCTTTGCATCGCCTCCTGTATCCCCGGGAAGGGAGACTTTCGAAGCTGGTATTGACGGGTGTCATGGGCTGCTACCGTGGACGAACGACCAGAACGACGCCAGTAAGGTCAGGCGCTAGAAGGATAAGGATCTCTATTCTTTATTTCTAAAGAACCAAAGAGACCAAAAAGGCCAGAAACCGTTTCCAAACCATGTTTGAAGCGTGTGAAGAGCTTCAATTACGCCAAGGTCATGTATCACATTAGGACCTTTGTAACACTCACCCAAATTTTCTTAAGGGAAGCTCTCTCATAACCCCAGCTCTCCAATTTGATTAACTGCTTCCTCTCATCATCTTTAAAAAATTGAACCATCACTTCTTCATTGCTTTTTCTATCCTTAAAAAACTTCCTACCCACAATCAACATTCATGTGATAGTGGCAATCAAGTCCTCATTAACCTCCAATTCAAAACCTTTAACCTTTAGCTTATGATTATGCCAGAATGAGACAAATTGTGTCGAGGCATTAGGGTCATGCCTGTGCAATCTCTCCAAGAATGGAGTGAAATTCCCATGGCTCAAAATACTCTATAGTTTCTTCTTTCTTTGAATGTCACCACAAGAGTGTGGCTCAATTCAGCTCCCATCATCACCCATTGTAACCGACACAAAACTCATAGGACCCTTACAAAAGCAACTCAAATGAAGACTAGAGAGCCGAAAACTACCCACAAAGTGTGCAAACTAAAGGAAGGTACTAGGCCATAAATGCCTCAACACCTCAACCCACGCCATCATTCCTTAATAAACTTCTAGCTTTCTCAGGAAGGATCAATCCCTCCTCCCACAAATGAAATTCATTTAAGCTGACAACCTCATTGGCAACAAAATCTGCCAACAATTTTTCTTCTCGGTAAATGTGAGAGACTCAAGTCTCATCACAAGATTGCAACATAATTATCATATCCTTGATAACATGGTCGACATTTCAGCTTGAAGGATGAGTGCCACACAAATAATTTATGATATTCATGGAATCACCTTCCACCCAAAGTTTCGAGTACCCTTTGTTGATGGCATACTTAAGACTTATGAACATAGCCTCCGCCTCTATGCAATGATTGGCCTAATTACCCAATGGGAGTGTGACCACGCCAAGGATTTTTCCAATATCATTTCTTAACAAACCCCCACATCTTGCAATTCCAAGATTCCCCTTTGTTGCCCTATCAAAGTTAACCTTAACCCAACCCAAAGGAGGAGGCTTCCATCTTGTGTTCAATCTAGCAATTGAGCTTGACTTGGAACTCATTATAATAGGAATTGAACTTATCTTCTAGTTAGAGATCACCATCAGCTCATAAGTAGCCAGGCAAGTCAACAAGACACTATGAGATGAATCAAAATGAATCAGAGCAAAATTATCCAAAATGGCTCAAAAAATATTAATAAAAAGACTATCAACCTTAAGCTTAGTCTCCCAAAAATTCTTGTTATTTCTCTCTTTCCATAAACCCCAAGAAATGTGTAGAGCCATGAGATCCCACAACCACCTCAAAATGGAAGAGGATGAGGGGCAAGACCATTGGTCAAAAAAATTAGCAAGATAATCTAGGAAAGCCCAACCAATGTCCCAGAGTCTAAGAAATTTACTCCAGAGAGAATAAGAGTAATCACATTCAAGGAGAATATGTTAAGCATCCTCACTATTAGCTTCACATAGAACATATCTATTTAGAATTGCAAACCCCCTCTTGCAGAGGTTTTCTTGTGTAAGAACCTTACCTTGCATAAGCAACCAGAAGAAGACATTGATTTTGGGAACCAACTTCTTATTCCATAGCTTCCCCAAGAAAGGAGGAGAAGGGGTTGCTTCCAAAGAGCTTAAGAGAGCAAACACCATAGAAAAAATTCTACTAGAACAAGGGGCCCAGATGACTCTATCTGATCTCAGGAAAGAAGGGATCCAGATCTTACATAAGAAATCCTTCAGAACCTTCACAGATGGGTCCCACAATTCAAAATTCTTCCACTCCCCATCAACAAAGTAGTTAGCAACCGTGGCCCTAAAGAAGTGCTTACACAAAGGGACAATAGGGAGTTCCCAAGGAAGAAAAATAAGAGGGTAGGCCCCCCACCAGACATCTTCCCAAAAAAAAATATTAGAATCATCACTAAACAACCATTTAACACTTCTAACAATAAGGTCTCTGCAGAGCATGATATTCCTCCAAAAACATGAGCTAGAAAGAATCTCTTTAGAAGACAATAAGTTACAGGGTCTCTCTAGACCATATAGGTACTTGTTACTTGCCAAAGAGGCCCACCTAGCCTCACCATTCAGGAGCCTACATACCTTCTTCGACAAAAGATATTTATTAAAAGACTTTAGATTTATGATACCTAGACCTCCCCACTTCTTCGGTCTACAAACTGAATCCCAGGCCACAAGAGGAATTCTATCTTTAGACTCAACCCCTGACCACAAAAATATTCTCATAATATCTTCCATCTTATCTTCAAACTTAACAAGGACTCTGAAGAGACTCATAGTGTACATGGGTAGGTTTTGGAGAGTGGAAGAAATAAGCTAAATTTTACCTTCCTAACTGAGGAGCGCGCCTTTCCAACCAGCTAACTTCTTGTTGAATTTATCCAGCAAGCCCAACCAAAAGGAATCTAGAATCTTGGAGATACAAAAAGGGAGCCCAAGATAAGAAGACATGAACTCAACTTTGTTGCATGATAGGATTTTAGCAAGCTTATCTTGCAGAGCTTTAGGAGTGTTGAGGAAGAAAATTTGACTCTTAAGAAGGTTGATCCTTTGACTAGAAGTCTTCTCATAGTCTTCCAATAGCCTCTTAATAGCTCTAAGTTCCTTAATTGAAAACAAACCCATCAAAATAGTATCATCGACGAATTGTTGGTGAGTAATTAGGTCACATCTAGAGGGTGGAGAAAGACTTGTCAAAACCCCTACCTAAAGCACCTTTTGAATATTATGACCCAAAGCCTTCGTCATCAGGATGAAAAGAAGTGGCGAGATGGGGTCACCCTACCTTAGCCCACACAAAATCCTGAAGAAAGGAGGAGAGCCATTCACCAAGATAGAAAATGAGGGAGAAAAGATAAGCTGCTCAACCAATTGGAGGAACTTCTTGCAGAAACAAAACCAATCCAAAACATTCAAAAGAAACCTCCAACTCACTTTATCATATAAGCTTTGAGAAGGTCCAAATTCAAGAAGAAACCAGGCTTTTTAGAAAAATTAATGGAATGAGCAAGCTCGTGAACTGTAACAATAGAATCAAGGATCTGATGACCCTTGACAAAACCACTTCGGTGCTTAGAAATCAACAAAGACAAGCATTTTTGTAATCTAGTAGCAAGCACTTTTGAGAGAATTTTATAAAAAGAATTGCAAAGGCTGATTGGGTGGAACTCACCAAATGGCTTAGCATCCACAAATTTAGGAATAAAAAAAAATGAAAGTCACATTAAGTTCTTTAAGGAGACTTCTTGAGCCAAAAAACTCCTTAGTAGCATTAATGACATCTTTAGAGACAATTTCCCAACACGATTGGAAGAACATAAAAGGAAAACCGTCAGGGCCAGGGGCCTTATTTCCTTCAAAAGAGAAAATCGCCTCTTTGACTTCAGAGGTTGAAGGAATAGCCATTAACTCCTTGTTCAAATTCTCCATCACCATTCTAGGAATAACTTTTAGAAAAGCATCCACACTTCTTTGATCCCAGACTAGATCATCCTTCAAGAGCTGATAAAAAAACCTAGCAGTCGCTCTTCTAATTCTCTCCTTGTGTTCCAACAACAAACCTTCAGCTCAAATTAAGGAAATTCGATTTGACAACCCAAGAGCAATGAGATGTAAAAAATTAGAGTTACATTCCCTAGACTTTATCTAGATAGCTGGAGACCTTTTCCTTTAGAAGTCTGCCTCCTTGGTGACAATATCACACAGTTGCACAAGAAGACTATCCTCCAACAACTGAAGATCCTCCAAAAGGCCCTTCGATTGGATTACATGTTAGACCTCATCCAATGTCTTAAGAACAAAGATTTTAGAATCAAAAATGTGGTCAAATGACTCTTTATTCCATTTCCTGAGATTCCTCTTAACAAAACTCAGCTTCTTGGAAAATTTGAACATTGCACAACCATCAATGTTAACTTTCCACCAAGTCCTAATACAATCCATAAGACAAGGGTCTCTTAACCACATAGCTTCAAACCTAAAAGGAAATCTCTTCCTATTCCCAAGCCTATCCACCACAAAAGAGATGGGGAAGTGATCCAACCCACATCTCATAATAGACGATAAAGAACAATCAAAGTCCACAAACCAAGAAGCCGAGGTTAGAGCCCGATCTAATATCACTTGAATATTGTCTATCCCAACCCACCGGTTGGACCAAGTAAAGTTGGCCCTAGAAATCTTAGCATCAACAAGATCATTTTCATCAATAAACATTCTTAAATCAAACCTACTATCAGGATTAGCTTGAGACCCATCCACTTTCTCATGATCATATAGAGAGTATTAAAATCCCCCATAACAAGCTAGGGGAGCTCCAAAAAGCTCAACCTAAGACTCCCAAGGTCATCCCAAAGTTTTTTCCTAGATCTCTTTAAGTTAGAAGCATACACATTAGAGATAACCCAAGATTAAGAATCCCTAATACCAAAAAACTTAGTCTCAACATGGTTGAAACTAACAACAATCGAGACACCATTTAACAGCTTAGCATTCCAAAGAGTGGCCATGCCACCCGAAGCTCCATCAAAGCTAACTCCATGGAACTCATAGTCTTTAAAGAACATGCTCTTCAAAGTCTTCAGCTTATCAATCTTCATTTTCATCTCTTGAATCAACAAGATGTCCGGTTTATGATCCCGGACAAGATTCTTAAGGAGGTCCTATTTATGCAAGTTATTCAACCCCCTGATATTCCATGAAATGGTCTTCATTTGTAAGAAGAGGGGGGCTCTTAGAGCACAAATCAAAGAGGGTTTTTTGGACCCCCTCAACAATATCCCTTTTGCAATCTCTCTATCTGCTCTTCTGTAAAGTAGGTCTGCCCTGACCCCTAAACTCAGAACCTTAATCTTTTGTCTATCTTCTTGTAGTGACACCCTTATGAGGCTAACGGGGGGGAAGAACAAGATTTCTTCTTCTAGCCACTCACCTAGGTGAAACCCTCTTCATCTTTGCTCACAGTGTTAGCCACCACTAGAGCTCCTTCGCCAACTATCGACTCCAAATCAACCAAGAGAGGAGATGGTGAAACAATAGATAGCTCCACCATAGTCCTCCTTGGAGAACACATAGTCTCATAAACATGTTCCACATCTTGAGATAAAGAGATATTAGCATCCCCTTCCTCAACATTCTCTGGAACCTTTCCAGCCTCAATAGGAGGAACATGACGAATAATGGACTTGGAAGTTAGTGAAAAAGGTAGTGTTCATGAAGGAATTGATAGGATGTGTAGAGCCTTTGAATTTTACCTATACTGTGTAATGTCATTGAATCATTTAGCAAACCATTTTTTCTTCACATAACAACATTTTCTTATGGAATAGTTGATTGAGATAGCTCTTGTTTAGACTAACCACCCTTTCATGAAATATCATTCATATTATAATTTTGAGGACTTCTTTGATCCCCTTAAGACATTGGTTTAGGGTTTAGGATAATAGGATGGCTTAAGGGGGTCAATGTTTTTGATTCATCACATATGCGAGAACATTATTTTATGAATATTTTGAATTTATGAATAGATTATCTATTTCCTTAGATAACTTCTATGATCGAGGAATTAAGCATACAACTATAAATTAGCCCACTTTTGACAATTTAGGATAGTCTCTATGGTCTACCCTTGAATTTATAAAAATACGTATATTTAGAGAAAATCAAAATGTGTCTTGACAAGTTGTTGGAGCTAGATCTTAAAATGGTTATTGAATCCTTGATTATTATTGGTAATTTATATTCCTTCCCTAATCATCTTTGAAGTCTATGAATAAAAGGAGTGGAAAGATAACCTATGACCATAGATGGATTGATTTTTTATAGATCAAGGAAATCATCCATATTAAATTTAAGGGTTGTTAACCATGAGTGTAGGAAAAAATGATTCATTGATCCTAAACTAGTTACATTATTCTTAGGAACAAGGTCAACAAAACCCTTGAGAGGTGAGAAATATATGTGTAGGGTTTACAAGAGTGATACAAGGCACCACTTAAAATTTTAAGAGTATTTGTAATGCAATCACCTATGGAAGGAGAAAAGGTATTTCTTTATGGGGGGAGACAGTGATTGAATTAACCTCACCATAATCATATGAAGAGGTGCAACACAATTCATTTTAAATAGAGTAAATA
>VDFB02040891.1:0-25210 GCA_007258455.2 Sequoia sempervirens
AAGAATCAGGACATGGATCCAAACAGGGATCAAGAGAGAGATCAATCCATAGTCATATTAGGCATCCTCCAGTTTGATTTATTTTACATGCAGATACATGATTTGTTATACATTTTATATTGTGATTTGTCACATTATGGTTCTTAGATGATGATCTTCACATTATATACATTTGACATTATGGTTTCACATTATGGTTCATCTTATTATGTTTTATAGTATATACATTTGACATTATGGTTTGACATTATGGTTCATCTTATTATATTTTACAATATATATACATTTTACATTATGGTTTCACATTATGGTTCATCTTATTATGGAAATAGAAATTCTTGAATCTAATTAAGGATTACAAGATCCATCTTTACAACTTTTCCAAGAAAATAGAAATATAAATATACAACTAACAAGATAAAACAAGATAATTCCACACCCTCCAATGAACATATCAAAGAATCCATATGGACCTAATAATGATCAACATCACCCAATAATGTGTGACCATAAGGCCCACCCCTTTGTACTAGGAGCATATTGATTAGGTAGTCCAACAACACTCACACAAAACAAAGTGGTTGAATAATCAAACATACTAATTGCATATCATACATGAGGCATCCAATAGAATACACATTGAAAAAATAATATCGAATAATGGAATCCAATAGTAACATTTGGTGTTAGCCACTAATAACACACAAAGTAAATGGTGATAATTGCTAATAACATACAAAGTAAATAATGATAACTACTAATTAAAACATTTGAAATGGTGATAAACACCAATAATCAAATAGTGAAAATGAAAATAAAAATCAATAACATACAATTAGAATGGAAAGGACAACCAATAATCATGTGAATATATTTATGTACACACATTGGATATAAACATGTGAATATATCATGATAATGTCTTGAGTCTTAATTATGTTTATGTTTATTTGATCTCATTTTAAATTATATTTTTATATTTTATCCATTCTCAAGCTCCTCTAGTTTACCATTCAAATTTGAATGGAAATAAAAGTTCACTCTACTCCTAACTCTAGAGTTAAATCCTAACACCAAAAGGTCCAAAGTGATTAAAATATTGTGACACATAAATTGAGGTAAAAATCAAAGACACTCATATCCAAAAGATAGATAAATGCATTTCCATAAGGAGAATTTTCATCCTACAAAACATAAAGGTTTAATATGGTCTACAACTCAATTTTGATATTTAAAAAAAAACCATACATACTTCCCAAAAACATCATTAATTAATTTTGTAAATTTTTCAATGTCAAAAATAAATAAATAAAACTAAAATGGAATATTCCCTTTTGAGAACTCAAATTAGGACATTACTCAAGTTTCAAATGGTAATGATTTAGAAAAAAAAATTCCATAGATCTAGCATAAAATGTAATTTTCCAAATCTAAAAACTTACAAATATAAATTTCACGAGTAAAAATATAGATCTTGATTCAAACTTAGCATACTACCAATGTAAATACATACAATCTCCTTAGGTGAAGGATGAAATTTAATATGAAAATTATCTAAGCATGTTTGTATAAATCAAAATAGAATAATACATTCACAAATCAAAACCCTCAACAACAAAGATTATCCTTCTTGAATGTAATGCACACAATCCTTTGGCAACCCTCTTTTAGATCCAACCTAAATATCCTAATCCACAAGAAATTTGTAAACAATAATTTTGAAAAATAATAGCTCACACCATGGAGGAGAGGGAAGAGAGAAATAGGGAAAATGAACAAGTGTTTCAAAAATGACTTTGTGTTTCCTTTTGTCTCAAAAATCCCTAACCTCTAATTAATTTTTTTTACTCCTTTCACATCCAAAATAGTTATTTTCCACAATTAAGACACTAATTTTTAGTGATGGCACAATGAAGACACTATCTGATGTGTTTCACATTCATGGTACTACTTAATCTAACTATGCCATGACTTTTGATCATATAAATGAATTAGTTGATATGCCTTGATGTTTTGACATCAAAGATCAAATTGCATCTAGGTGACAAAGGATAAAAAACATTGAAGAATAAACATATAGGTGAGATTGTGTGTTTCATAAGCAAAATAAAGTTAAATTCTCATAGCAAAATGGATTTTAGAGTTAATTTGAATAATTTGAATAATTTTGTGCAAACATAGTTGGATTGTAATTTAATAGAAATTTTCAATGAAGTTTTGGAATATGCATAATGTGTTGAAATTTAATATAATTAATGTAATTTAAACTATGTATCTACTTAACATTTGTTAAATCTTACCATCCTAAGCTAACCGCAAAATTCCTAATTTTTTTAAAAAAATGTAGGATTAAAATGCAACAAATTATGATAGAAAATATGTAAGCTCCCAAATAATCACCACCATTTTATGTCCTACATACATAGAGGTTACTCTATAGGGTTTATGGGGATTCACTTGTCGGCATAACACATCCACACTCGGGGTACTTGATCTTTCCTCAAGCACCCATTTTATATACGGTCGGCTAGAAGTAGCTTGGCTTTAGCCTATTACCGGTTGGGTCGTTCCCTTGGGGTGAGTACTTTTTCCCACCAAGGTAGGCCCTCTAAAGGATTAAACACATAGATGATGGGTCTTGTTTTTTATCACCAAGTTTGCACAGGGTGAGAGTATACTCCCTACCATATCAAGCATGACAAACAGTGTTCATTCATCCCCTAGTTAAATCTATATGGCAGAAGACAATTATTCATTTTAATGCACCAATTGAAATGTGTTCTAAGCTAAAAGACAATCGGTTTCAAAAATAAAAATTCTTTGGCCAAACGTCCTGCAAAACCATAGATTAGTAGTTTTTCAATATTAGTCTTCGACAATCGATAGCTACACCACTTGTTAGTGCAAGCATTAGCTACAAATATCCATAGAAAATCACAATGAAAATATAAGCATGAACATAAAATAATCTAGCAATGAACATATAAACATCAGAACAAAAAAAAAATTAAAAAAAATTACAAAATCTTATGTATTAGATGCTTGATTTTCCTATTCAACCCTGTGACAAATGCAAATTATTAGAAAAGTATCTTGCTGTTTAGTATTAAATAGTTATTTAAGAGCAAAAAGTAAATCATAATAGAAATAGTTCATTAAAAAGTAGATAAAATATGGAAAAATCCAAAAAAAAGACTAGTAAAAGCTAACTTAAATAGTTATTTCAATAAAAAATGGATGAAAAATAGGAAAAATCTAAACAACATATTCAAAAAATAAAAGATCGGCCATTTTATGTTTTAGTGCACAATCAATGAAAACACAAAGAAATTTGATGAAAATGGAAACAATCAAAAACTCAAATTCGAATAAATCATAGTTTCGACCGAATATGATCCAGTTGGATAGTATTCAGTAGAATAGCATTCAGCAAATTTAGATTTGGCCAAATCCAATACAGCTAAATCCATCCACATGGCAGGTAACATGGCAGAAAAGTCACCATTTTATCAAATTTCTAGAAATTTTCAACTTCTACTGAATATTTCTTTAATCATTTTTAAAATAAAAAATAAAAATACCCTTTTGTAGAGCTCATAGTGCTAAATCCATATATATATATATATATTGATTAATTTTAGTATATAAATATTTGAAAATATTGCAAGTAGGTTGTTCAAATTCAAAAAGAGGCTTCAATTGAAATTAAATAAAAAATAGTAAATCATCATAAAACAAATTTCAAAATATATGATGCCTAGAGGAGAGAATCCTCTTCAAAAGGGTATATTTTATTTTTTGAAAATGAAAAAAAAAACAATAGTTGACATCAACTGAAAACTACCAAATTTGGGTAATTTTGACTTTAAAATGTTATTATGTGAAAAATATACATCAAAATTTCTTTTTTTTCCATGCCCTAGATATTGAAGTCAGCTATTGGGAAAAAAATTAGAGAAAATGAATTTTTTTTGGTATGTTTCTTGACGTCAACTAAACGTCACTTTTTCTTGAAATTTTCAGAATAAGAAAATATGCTTTTAAATTGATAAAAATATATCAATTTAAAAAAAAAAAAATTGAAAAATTATAGGAATAAACTTCAACAAAAGTTCTATATCTTATTAGTTTACATCATTTTGAAATTCAAAACATAAATACCACTCTTATGTGGTTGAAGTTGAGAACTTTTTCTCATGTTGGTTGATTCCTTTATAAAGTGACACAGGTTTGTACTTTTACACTAGGGTTCCTATTTCACACTTGCTACACTCAAGGACACCTTAGAGATCTCAATCCAATGAAGAAAGGGAAAAGAGATCTAGCAATAGGGTATCCTAGGGTATGTTCTAGAGATTAATGAGGGGTTCACCACCAAGCTAGGGCTTGGAAAAAAGTATGAAATGCAAGATCTAATTATTGAACTCAATGATGCATAAAACTTCACTAAATGAACTGTAAATGGAAATAAAATAGAACAAACTAGAAAAGTACAAAGGAGCACCTGGAAACCTAAGAGTTCTTGAATGGAGGCCTGAAATGTTGAGTAACCTAAAATTTAGGCCTACTGGGACTCATTCACCATTTTGGGCGAATCAGCCCCAGATCAGGGTTTCTGCACATAAACATGTTTCTAGAAAAAGGGTATCTAAATTTGCAATAAACCTTGAAAAAAACCTGTCGTGGGACTCATTTGCAACTTTTGGTGAACCAGTCCAATTAGGGTTTTTTGAAACTTTAAAGGTTGAATCTGGTCTTCAGTGTCTGCTCTTTCTATTCCCCTTTGTATCTGGATT
This sequence comes from Sequoia sempervirens, assembly GCA_007258455.2. NCBI lineage: Eukaryota > Viridiplantae > Streptophyta > Pinopsida > Cupressales > Cupressaceae > Sequoia > Sequoia sempervirens. The sequence goes on from VDFB02040891.1 coordinate 4,797, forward strand.
TGAAACCTTGATTTCGAGGTTGTAGGTGACTTTTTAGAGAAGATTACAACCTTGAAAATGAGGGGAAAACTCCAACTTTCTCCAAGCTTGTAACCTAATCTTCAATAAAATTTCAAGCTCCAAGGAACCTATATCTACAATCACACATGTAAAGAGGAGTAAAATTTGTTGATTGTTAGTGAATAGGGGTTGCCTTGGTCGAACCCCTTAAAGGTAATTAAACCAAATGATGAGACACTCAAATGAAGGCATGAAACATGAAACAAAGAACATGAATCATGAATAGTGATACCTTGAATGATTCCTTGTAAATGATGTCTTGTAAATCTACAACTCAAGATGAAATTTCCATGAAGGATGTAGATCTTGATGTTGACAATAGGTGTAGAACAATGCTTAATCTTGGATCTTCAATTCTATAGCACAACACTAGCCCAATAACATGCTTGATGTTTGATATCCTTGACATGATGATGGATATTGAATTTTTGCAACAATTGATGAAGAAATATTCCCTTGAATGCTCCTAAATGCTCTTATAAACACTTAAATGCACTTGTGAACTCAACTTTGCTATAAGGGTGCTAATTAAACAGCTTGCTATGTGTAAAATGAGTGAAAGAAACTTGTATTTATACTTAATTATGCAAGAATTCCCAAAATTACAACACTACAAGCCGACATCAGATCTAAGAGGATAAAATCTCACCAAAAAAATTGAATTAATTTTGATTTTGGGCCACATGGGACTCATTCACGCAAGGTGGCGAGTGAGTCCCATTGGGCATAATTTATGAGACCATTTTTAAAAATTATTAGAAAGGTGTGAAATCAGGTTTGGGATCCAAAAATCTAGGTGGGACTTATTCACCCAAGGTGGAAAATGAGTCCTAGATCACTAAATATGGGCTATACAACCTTAAAACACCTGAATTATGATTAGATGTTAGTTTGTGTCAGGATTATCCTAAAAAAGATACATTAAATGAGGCTTGTGAATGCAAAATAAGGACACTTAAAACATAAAGAAGCCAATTATTAATTAAAACCCTAGAAAAGTGTGAAAGTGTGCTACAACACTTTACAACACTTTAAATAAGCCATGATTAAGGTTGAAAGGAGATTTATTAGGTGTAGTTAATTAATAAAACCTCATAAAAGTGTGAAAGTGTGTTACAACACATCACAACACTTTAACAAGGTACTATTTTAAGTTTGTTAGTTCACAAGGGCCCAAGACCTAATGTGAATGTGTCAAACACATTACAACACTAAATGAAGGCACCATTAAGCTTAGTTAACAAGAGAGCCCAAACAAAAAATGAAAAGGGATACTTTTATGTTGCCACACATAGATTTTTCCAATACATGAGGTGGATCTTTAATTTTTTTCACCACCCTTGGATTATTTCCGAAGGAAATTTTTGATGTGGCTTTCTATTTTATTCTAGACCATTTTGGGGAGTTTCAAAACTGACATGATGTAATTTGGGACTATTTCCAAGACTGATTTGATCAATACCATTCTCATAGCTAATTATAACCACTTTCCCTTCCAATTTGACACATGATCTTTATTGATTCTATCATCAACCATTTTGGGGATCAAAATTTCAAAACCAACCCAAGAAAAGGGGCGAAATTGAAAGTGAAAATGAAACCAACCAACACAAGAAAAAGAAAAATATGGGGTCCTTGTTTCATGAGGTATGTGTGTGAAGGGAACAATAAATGATGACTCTATTGGGGAAATTCTCAAGAGCATTTCAGAGATAAATGAAAATCCAAAACCTAGAATTTTTGATTTCACAGACTAGATTAAATAAACACTTTTAAATGCTCCAACTAAGGATCCAACCCAAACCAAGAGATTCCCATCAAAGAATAAATCAAAATTTGTGTGAATGATGTTCTTTAAGTTTAATATGTTAATACCCTAGTTAGAAGGAGTGAACTATCAAGCATAAGGCTATGTAGATAATCCTACTCCAAAAGCAACCTAGATAGAGCCTCACTGCTAAAGATGTGTCCATATCCTTGATGAGGTTATCATTGTTATCCTCTTGAACATAGCTCTACTACCAACTAGACATCCATAGCCCTAGTAGAGATATTCAAATCCTCCTAAAGGTTGAATTTCTCTTTTTTTCATGATTTTTCTTTTATTTCTTCCACTTTTCTTTTGTTTTCTTTTCATATTCAACTTGTAGGAAGTGAAGTCTACACTCAAGGAAGAGGATAACAATGACACTAAAGAAAAAGTTTAATATTTTTTACCTCATACTAGACAATGCATTCCAACTCAAAAGAGGCACCATTTCTTTAGATGTATTCATGAAATGTGTGAGGTTTCAACACATGATGAAAAATCAACGTCTAGCAAACACCAAAATGAAGAAATCTAAAAGAATCTACAATTGACCTACTCAACCATACTCTTCTAAGAAAGGGATCAAGATTTATCAAAGAAAGGAAACCAAACTCATCTCCTAGAAGAAATCTCATTTGTGTCAAAATTGTGCCTGAACAAAAAGGAAAATGAGAATGACGTAACACAAAAGAAATCTAATCTAACTATGTACAAAAGGCTAAGATGAAATAGCTCAAGCCTAGAAGTAATGCTTCAAATACCACCCATTAATGGGCAGTGGGACATCCTGACCCATGAGGGTCTTCAATTGATATGCATTGATCCCTAGTATCTCAAAAAATTTAAAAGGATTGAGCCATAATTTTTTAAATTTACCATGCTTGAACCTTTCTTTGATCGGGATGGGTGACCTTATCTAAATACAAGACCAAATTAGAAATCCTAAAAGACTTGACTCAAGCTTTCTAGTCAAATCAGCATTTAAAAACACCCAGATGCTTGGAAAAATTCTCAATATCTTGATCATGCTTATCCTTTAGATGGAAGAGATGAGCCAAATGGGATTCTAGCTTTCCCCCTCTTCATAATATTCATTGATAAACTATAGGGTGGGGATTTTCAAATGGAAAAGAAAGATGGGCTCTTGACCATACACCAAATGGTAAGGGGAGGTTCCTAAGGAAGCCTTTTTATGAGTTCGGTCTACCCAAAGAGAAAACTTCATTTGAGTGTGTCGATCCTTAGGATTTTTATCTAATAGTTTAAGGATGATAGTCAAAAGGTTCTTATTTGTGGATTCTGCTAAACTGTTCCCTTGAGGATAATAATTGGATGCAAATTTTAACACAATGCCATAATAAAATTCCCAAACAAAAATTTTAACGATGCAAATGCAGGGCCATTACCACAAAATAATGAAAAAGGGAATCCAAAATGTGTGGTAATGTATTCCTCAAGGAACTTAATCACTACCTCAATAGTGCATTGCTTACAATCTATTGCCTCTATCCATCTACTAAAATAGTCAATCATGATTAGAATATACCTGTGGCCCGTGAAGGAATGATGATTTATCATACCAATGAATTCAAGCCCCCACTACACAAATGGACGTATCTCGACCACCTATTGAAATGGAACTATAGCATACCTATCCTTGATTTTGGCTATTTGGCATGAGTGGCATGTATGAACATGCATGTGAGCATTACAAAACAATGTATTCCAATAATACACGAGTCTTAAAATTTGATGTGTTGTAGAGCTCCCAAGCCATGATCGGTTCCAAATTTATCGTGAAATTCATTTAGCACCATTGATGCTTCTTTCTTTCTAAGGCATCTCAAGTTGATAACTTTGTGATTCCTTTTGTACAAAATTGTACCCTTTAGCATGAAACTATTCCTTTTCAATTGCAAAGTACATCGCTAAACCATGTTCAAATGTGATGGACATCATTGATTAAGTAAATATAATGTGATCATCATACCACTCATCAGGGGACATCCTCAAGATTATACTGTTGTGCTATGATTCTTGGGTCTATTTTTGTCATAGTACAAGTCAAAGCTTGACCCTGAACTAACATTATTAGTTGGATTTCCAAATCAAACTCCTACACCATCATTACCCATTTTCCTCTTTGTTCACCCAATTCACTTTACATTAATAACACCTTCACAATAGGATCAAGCACAATGACAAACACCTTACTTAGAATATAATGGTTAATTTTTTTAATAGCTTTTACTAACACATAAGCTTTCTTTTCAACATTCGGGTACCTTAATTCAACATATTTAAAAGGGGAACTCATGAAGGCTATTGGGTGTTCATCCCCTTTTTCTCCTTTTTAAGTTAGCATTCCAAAACATGAATGATCAAATGCAAAGGAATAGATATAAAAAGGTTGCACATAATTTGGGCTTACTAATACTAGGGCATCCACAATTACTTACTTAATATCCTCAATGCATGATTTTCAACCATCCATTCAATCTTTGCATCTTTCTTAAGCATGGAATTCAATGGTTTAACAATTTCAGCAAAACTAGTAATATATTTGTCAAAAAAATTGATTCTACCAAAGTAAGATTTGAGTTCCTTTTTACTAGCTAGTGGTTGAATTTTTAGTATAGCAATAGCTCTCTCAAGATCAATGGATATAACTCTCTCTAAAATCACATGATTTAGTAACTTACCCTTTGCTACTCCAAATATGCACACTTCTTAGGACTAAGTGAAATGCCAAATTATTTGTGCAATCTTTGAAACACCTTACACAAATATCATACACGATCCTCCCTTTTCTTTTGAAAAACTATCAGATCATCCATATAAATGATAATTCACTTACCAACAAGCTCTTTAAAAGAAATATGAATTACACACTAAAATGTTTCTCTAACATTAATCAACCTAAAAGGCATGTGTTTTTAGGCGAACACTCTGCATTTTTCTGTGAATGATGTTTTTAGCCTATCTTCATGGGCCAACATGGCTTGATTGTATCCCAAGTAACCATCTATAAATAAAATCATCTAAGATCCATTAACTATTTGTAATAATTCATCAAATGAGGGTAGCGGATAATTGTCCTTCTCGGAAGCTCGATTGAGATTACAAAAAATAACATGTCATGAACATATTTCCCCATTCTTCTTTCTAATCAAAACCAAGTTGGATACCCATGTCAAATGTCAAACTAGGAATATGATCATACCGAAAGCAATTTATGTACTTATTTATGAATTAATGGCTCCAATAATGTATTAATAGGTCATTACCATTACCTGAAGTGTTTGGTATTTGGCTTGACAAGAATTGTGTGCATGATTATCGAAGTACCATATGTCTTTGAATCTTCATAACTCCAAGCTATCACATTGTGGTATATATGCAAAGCTTTAATTATTCCATTCCTTTCATCCTTAGTATAGAATTTTCCAATGAAGACATTTCTTGGCTCCTCAGCCATACCCATATTGTAAGTGTCACATTTACTCACTTTCAATTCCTCTTTAGCAAGTTGATTTGTTTGTCACCGCTATTTTATGTCGAATATTTTCTCCAATACACCATGCATCTAGGGATTATATTGGTTTTAAGATTAATTAATCATTCAAGATCTAACTCACCCTCCTTTGTCTTTTCTTCATTAATGATTTGTTCTATGAATACATCTAAGTTGGTAATGAAATCTAGTATGTGCTTATCATCCTCAGACACTAGGAAATTTGTAACATTGTCTATCACTAAAGGGGTAGGCATCATCTCAACTGTAAATTTCTTTAATCTTGAAAAGGACAATGGCTATAACACACTTGCATCTTGAGCCAATACATCAGTAGTATGATTCTTGAATTTGGGAATTAATTAGATATTGAAGGTATTGAAACTTTCTATCAAGTCCCATGCACATTGGCAATAACTTGTTAATATTTTATCATGACAAGAGTATTGCTTTCACACTTGCTTTAGCACAAGTTCTGAATCTCTAGAAACTTGCAAACCTTGGCTTTCTTTTAGGTTGTCATCAATAGTATATTCTCTAAAGCCTCATATTCAATGATATTATTCATACAATTAAATTACAACCTATGAGATGCGAAGAACTTTTTACCACTTGGACTGATCAATTTGAAAATAGCCCCTACTCCTTATTTCAATCTGGAACCATCAAACCTCAGTGTCCACACTTTAGCTTTGTTTATGCTACTTGATATCACCTTTTTTACTTTTGTGCCTCCTATTTACAAGGAAATTCTTGTTGTACTTTTTTTTTCTCTCCATTACCCTTTGAATTAGTAACATTCAATTGTGGTTTGGTATAAATAACACTCAAACTCTGAATGTTACACATCATGAAGTTTACACTAGATTGGTAATAATATATCATCAAAATTTACCCTATTTCCCGAGCTGACCTAATCACTAACACACTTGGCAATGAATTCCTAGAATCCTTCAAATAAACCAACCTTTTCATCTAATAGGAAGTCCTCATCTATCTCAACACATACTTAAATACAATTGGGAAATTGATTAAGGTCCTTTATAGGAAATTTCTTGTCTTGTAACATCATTACTTCATCATCATCAATACTTCATCATCCCATAAAGCTACCAAGGAATATACACTGAGATCTTCTAAAAATAGAAATTCATTATTCTAATTGTACTTCATAATCATATGCTTCATATGAGGTTCTCTTCAAATTGAAATATGATTAGCAATACCTTTCCAAGGGAGCCACATGTGAGAGAAGTCGGTAGCCATGTACCCATTCAAATTTCTAGTCCAATCCTGACTCAATAGCATACTGGTATGTCTAGGATCATCATGGAAAAAACAGGACCTTAAATGGTGAAAAATTCAAAAAAATCAGAGTTAGGCAACTTGACATAAAAATTTGAATAAGTTATCTATATTATTTCAAAAATATGTAAGAATAGAATCTGTAGCAAATTGAATATAGTTTCTAAACTACTAGGTTTATTTTAAAAAAAAATCTATTTGGTGAAAATTTGAAATTTCAATGTAGTAGTACTTAAATTTTAGGGAAAAAATAAGATGTGTCTATCGACCACCCTAACCACAATAAAATGATAATATTTTTCTATGAAATTTTAGATATAGGTAGAGGGATCATGTCTTCATGTGATGCATATTTTTTTGTATTTTTTTCCAAGTAAATAATTAATTATGATTTTTTTATTACAACTTTTAAAAAATATAAAAACTCATATGTCCGACCACCTTAACTTGGTCAAAACTTCATGTAATTAATTTTTTTTAATCCTATAGTATGCGAAGCATAGAATGTAACATGTTTCAGATTCAAAAAATGTGATACTGTTTGAAAGCTATAGATATTTTTCAATCAGCCTATCAATCAAGACTTTAGTCATAATTCAAATAGAAAATGAATAATAATTATTTATTAAATTCAAAGTAAAGCATAATTTATATTGGTGTAAAGCTGAGAATCTCTTTTAAAAACCCTTTTCATTTCATCAATTTTGGATTAAAAAAGGTTGTTATCCATATACCCTACACACACCCATCATATTGCCACTTTTTGGCCCATCATGATCCTACACATACCCATACCATACATATCAAGTATATCCACCAGTTGAATATTAATCCAATATTGGATCCAAGTATCAAAAGTAAGCTGCATATGTATGTGATTTAACTCCCCTACAACATTAACCTTAGGTTTATCTAGTTTGGTGACCTTTCTTACAGAATGGATGGGAGTGATACCTAGTGCTTTGCAAACTAATAGAGGCATTACGTTAGCTAATGCACCCAAATCTATTGAAAAGTTGTGAATTTTTTTTCCAAAGACACAAGGTTAAAAGGCAGGGTGGAGAATCCCTCTTCTCTTTAAAAAGGGTGTCTAGTGTGTCCACCTAAGAAATTTGAGCTTTATCTTTCCCCTTTTCTTGAATTTTTTCATTATCCTTCCCTTTATCTTGAATCTTTTCAATAGTTGTTTTAAATAGGGGTGTGATAGATGAAGCTTTGGGCTTAGCATATTCCTTAAAAGAACTAAATAGTGTGTTTCTAACCTTTGATATTTTAATAAGTTCAAAGATAGTGAGGCTTACCCTCATCATCTTTATTTACTTTCCAACATAGTGCCCCATTTGTGCAATTTTTGTTTTAGTAGGAGACTCTTTTGAGAAGAGCTAAGTAGGTGCCTCGGGAGGTGTCAGATTTTTGTTGGCATTCAAATATGGGGGTATATCAAGAGTGTTAGGTGGAGTAGACATTGTAAATTGATCCCTAGTCTTGTCACTCTGAAATTTATATCCCCCATGATTATGATGTAACATTTACATGTCTTCTTCCTCGTTATTTGTTGAACCTTCTTGGTTATAAAATGAATCCATTATGAATGAATATTGAAGAGTTGCCTCATCCTCGAGTTTATTTTCATCTTGATGAGGAAAAGGAGCACTATTCAACACTAAGACAATGTCATAAGGTGTAGAAAAATCTCATGCCTATAAGATGAAGAGGTTTTTCTATTTCTACATTTTGTACCTATGATTGGAAAATGTTTGTTGCAACCTAAAATTCTTTATAGTTTTGCTCAAAATGTTGATTAGTATTATGAAGCCTACACTAGTTTGACATTGCAGCTTCAACCATATATACATGTCTTAGAGGCTTATTTTTAGATGTGGCTAGTGGGTCTAGAGGTGATGGAACTCCTCAATTATTAAGGCTAGTATTCCAAGTTCAAATTTTCCTTGGATAACTCTGATTTTTTCCTTGATTGTAATTCTAATTTTGACCTAAACTCTGACCTTGATCTCATTTATAACTATACTAAAAATTCCTCTTTAAGAGATAATAATTAGTTTTTTTGATTTTGTAGATAAGTAACCTCAGTAGTGAGCTTCCTCATTTGTTCTGTAAGTTCCTTTATTTCATCTTTCTCTTATTGTGTCCTTGAAGGAGAAAAATTCTACAAGTATATTGGCTAACCTGATGGAGCTTGACCCAATGGAGAACCTGGATGAGGAGCTATCTGCATCTATGGAACTTGATTCATGACAAGAGTGTGATTAGCCAAAACTTAACTTATTCCTTGAATCTAATTGGAACTTGTTGTTACCCCCAAATAATTGGTTGGTCCTGATATATTTTGGCTGAAATCAATGCAACCTTTATTGCCTCAACATAAGCTTCTACCAATGAAGGTGGGATTGGATTTTCTCTTTTCACAAATGCTAAAGGAAGATTGTCTAGGATTGCATATTAGACTTGTCTTTTTGCTGCATCATCTATGTTGTAAGGTGTTTGTAGCCTAGTATAAGCCCTATGAAATCTATTATTAATGGAACTTATGGGCTCATTGTCTTTCTTATTGAATACAACAAATTGCTGATGCAATTCAGATCATGGGTTGATAAGGATCTTGAATTTCACTAAGAAAGTATTCTTCAAGCCTTTCCAAGTTGTAATTGAACTAGCTGATAAATGAATGAACCAATAAAAGGCTTCCTCCCCTAAGGAATAAGGGAAGAGTTTTTATGCTACATCTTGATGATCTGTCCTTTCATTTTCAAGAGCTCCCTCAAAGATCTTGATATGTTCTTCAACAGTCCTATTAAAATCATTTACTTAAAACTTAGAACAATTTTTTTTAGGGTTCTTGGGCATAGGAATGTAGTTATTGAATGTAAGGGGTGAGGGGTTGTTCGGTAACTAATTCATTGGTGGATGTGGTGGTGGTTACAATATAGTAGATGGAATGGGAGATGAAGATGAGGATGGGATAGAGGAACTAGATGTTATGGAAGTGAAAGATAGAGATGAAGTGGAAGTGTGAGGTTGGGCTGATGATGAACACCCCCTATTTTAGCTCTCCTAGCTTGTGTGAGGGATCTAGGTTCATGAAATTCTCACTTATTTGGTGTAGATCTAAGTATTATTCAAAACCTATTAGTAGAGAATGATCCTATGCACTCCATATTTTAGTAAAAATACCCTCCTTCTAGCGCTAATTCTATTGAAGAGCATTTTTGCATTACAATGTAACACAAATAAAACACAAGGTACTCTATCTCTATTGAAAGGAAACTTTTCTAAAAAGAAATAAAATAACCCCAAGGCTTTGGATGCTAGGTCTTGACTTTACAAAAATAACTCAATGGTTGATGTTATTGTTGGTTTCACAAAGGGAATTTATGGTTCAACTAAATAATGGAAACTTATAAGACTAAGGGTTTGGAAAATATGAAGCCTAGTTAAAAACCTAGCTATTTTTTTTATCTGCAATATGAAAATGACTATTATCATCAAATATGGCAGTTTTATGATGCCTTTCTTCCTAAAACTAACCCAAATTTATAAAAATAAATATCAAAAGATTGAGGGCTTAGAGATATCTTAATTCTAAAAAACTAAGGACAATTACAACAATGTTTGATGTTGTAGGTAGAAAAATTCACCAATAAACTATTTTTTGCTTAATCAAGTTAAACCCACAACACTACAAAAATAGTGCAATCTTATAAGGAAAAAATAAAGATTTTCATACTGTAAATATTTAGATGTATACCCATATTTTGGCATAACATGAACAAACATCATAGTTGAACCAATGTAGTAAAAACTTAGACTAACCATAAACTACAATTTACAATCAACAAACCAAAAATGGTATGAGAAGGAGATCGATCAAATACCTTAACACTTTTCCATCATCATAATTGAACTAAAACTAACAACTAATAATAAAGCTAGAAGAAGGAACCATGCGTGCATTCAGAAATAACAAGTAAATTCACCAACACTTCAATGCCTTTGCTTGTATTACATTCAAAATTTTGTTACAAATTATAAATCAACCCCTTACAAATGAGAGGATGCTACCTATTATAGAGAAATTTTACAAAATGAATGGTGGAGATTAACTCAAAACCAATGGCCAAGATTAAAATTGCATTTAATATCTGGGGTGAATTAAATATTTGTAAAACTACCCCTAATTTAAAATTGTATCACATGTGAGCCTAGGAAGATGTAAAATAAATTAATACATATTTTTATATTATCTACATTCTACAAAATCCCACAAAAGCTAGGTGCGCACACTTTTTTGTAACTATTTACAACTGGTGGGAATTTTATAGAAATTTATCATAAATTACAATATATTTCTAGCGTATTTGTCCTTAATAGAATACTTAACAAAACTAGTGAGGGTAGCTATCAATTGTTCATTTGGAGGGTAGTTGAATGTGTAAGTCTACACAAGGTCTTCTCTACTTAATTATTTCCTTAAAGCACACTAAAAACTATGTAGTAGCATCCACAAATTCTTTGTTTAAGTCATCAGTAGGTTATTTTCATATAATTTTTGACCAATTCTACTTTAGCACATCATCTAAATTTTCTACAACAATACCATAAATATTGTCCATGTCATAGAGAAACTAATCATATTCAACCAACAACTCATTAATTATTCCAACAACTACATTCAACTCTGGAAAAACTTGAGTTACAAAATCCTTTTTGAAATCTAATGCTTGCAGCCAAAATGCCATTTTCTGAATCTTATCCTTATGCAAAATATTCTCCTTCTCCAAAATATCTACAGACAAAGTTCTAATGATCTACAACTTAAGATATATCAATTCATAGTACCTCAAGTAGGCATTATAGTCCTCAATTTCTTTGTCTACCTCCACTTTCAAAATAAAAAAGTTATTGTGCATCACCACTACTACACCAATTGCTTTGTCACATATAGAAACTATGTTGTCAATCCATTCTATAGTCACCTATGCCTATGATTTCATTTGTTCCATTTTATTCACATCATCCTTTGACAAGAGCATGGAAGTGGTTACCTTGCATGAAATACACCAAATGGGAGTGACTAATTGTTGAATGAAAGCTATCAATTCAACAACCTACACCTTGAGCTCCTTCTTCGTTGCTTGTGTTGGAAGCTTTGCAACATGAGAATGAAGTATGGATGGTTGTGTTGGTTGTTCCTATGTTTTCATTGATGTCAACATGGTAACAACTACATGGTGATAACTATATGGGAATATTTCTTGGTTTATTGGAAGTTGTTCTCTGTCGATAATACTCCTTTATGATGGATCAATGTGGTGGTATTTGAGTCTGAAACTCACCGCAAGATCTAATATGACTCTAATATATTAACCATGTTATATTGACTCATTTAGATTGTTATTTCCTAGATCTTCAAATGTTTTTTTCTATGAACATAAAGTTATCTCTAACAGATTTTAACTATGTATCCTACTATTTTTTTGTGTGAGGTATATTGTGTGTGAGACTCCACATTCTACTAAGGTGAACATTCTTATACTGTAGTTTTGTTGATAGTCTCTTTACCCGTAGTATGATGGGAAATTAATGTGTTCTTAGATATGGAAGGTGTTTACTTTGAGGATTATTTTTTGGTTTGGAGAATTATGTTTTAGTCTTGGCCGACTCAACGAATGCAATATATTATAAAGACTAATAGTCGACTTGGCATAATGCACTACATGGATAAAATGTTCAAATCTTATATGGTGCCGACGAAGAAAGGTTTTTGATTATTTTTTGTTCATCCAATTAGGCCAACCTAATTGATGAATAAGATATGCTTGTATATACATATATATATAAGATGAAAAATAGAAGAGATATGTACAAGAGAGAAAAAAGGAGAAAGTGTGTACGTGTGTGTGCGAGCAAGTGAACAAAGGAGAAGATCAAAGCCTAAATGCTTTATCAGTAGTACAATTTTTTTGAGTGATGCAATACTTTATATTCTGAGCTTCAATGGAACTGAATCTTGCACATTGAAGGTGTATTCCATTAGTTCATTCTTTTGGTAGTGAGCCACTATCATTGTATCTTGGCAATGAGCCATCTTTTGTACTTAGGTTGTGAGCCTTTTAAGGATAGTGAGTCCTCACAGTGAATCTCATAATATTTTGTATCTAGATATAATATATTGTGAGTTAACCCTCATTGTGGTTTTTCCCATTCTTGGTTTTCCATGTAAAAATCCTGGTGTTCATGTGTGTGATTGCATTGACTTGTTTCTATGTTCTCTCTTGTTGATTCATTCAAAATTGTGATAATGGCTAAGTGGATTTTATTATCATTTTGTGGAATACTGATTTAGCCCCCCTCCTAGTATTCTAGATGTTCAACAATTGGTATTAGAGCTTGGTTCCTGGGAAGAAGCCTAACAATTTGAGGAAGGTCCCAAGACTTAAACATGAGAAATTTTTCCCTTTGAAATTAGTCTGTTGAATTTATAGAAGAAATGGAAGCCTTGAAGTAAAAGTTGATAAAAGCAAATGAGCACATTGAAAAGCTACAAAGTACAATTATGGATGCATGTGATCTATTGTCTAAGGAGAAGAAATCATCACTAACCTATTGGAACAATTGGATGAGAAGAAAAGAATTGAATAATGTTAGGAAATTGAAATTCAAAAGAAGATGGATGAATGCGCAAAGCTTGAATTAGAATGAGAAATCCCGAGATCTAATATGGAAAGGGAAAAGAGTTTTTAAGAAAAATTTAAGATAATCTTGGAAATGATTGATGAATTGATTACCTCTCAAAGACTAGAAAGGGATAAGATCGGTTTAGGGTTTGAAAAAGGTCAAAGTTCTAAAGAGAAGAAATTCATTGGTAAGAAGATGCGGTACAAAGTTAGACAAGTCAAGGAGCAAAGAATCAATTCCAAAAAAAATCATGTAAAACGACATGATGCAAAAAGGTATTCATACTTCAATGGTGTTTATCATTCCTGCAAGAAATTTGGTCATAAGGCAAAGGACTGCAAAATTACTATGAATGATTCTAAGGGAAAGAAGAATGGATATAAAGATAGTTTGTTGAATGAAAGGGAAAATGGAAAGAAGAATGTTACTTGTTGTAAGTGCAGAAAACCAAAACATCCTGGTAGTAATAGTAGAAGAAAGAAGAACATCTATCTAGCGAAGAAGAATGATCAAAACTATGATCCAGAAATGACAAGAAAAGAAATGGAAAAGATTTGGAGAAAGGAATCATCAGTCTTATCTATGTCAACCTCTGATGAAGATACTCCTGTCAATTTCTAAATGAAAGCAGTGGCTAAGGGGGAGCAATCATCAAAAAACTTAATAAACCCCCTCATTGGTACTTGTGTCATATCATGACAAAAGTATATTTAATGTGGTAACAAGATTAAGGAATTTTATCAGCCGCATGTGTGAAGAGTGAAGTCTACAGAATTTGAAAGAATTGAGGCATACACAATTTTTGAGGCAATCTACCTGCAAGTTAAAACATTTATTGCAAAATCATTGAAAATGAAAGGAATAAGTTCAGATAAAATTAAAGACCTACATGTATTTTCAGAGAAGCATGCAAAGGAAATTTAGAAGGGAATTCAAAGTTTCAGAATTTGAAGAAAATAATAGACAAATTCAAAGTGAGCTCTGGAAATACGACATCTATACATTTCTTGATTGAAATCTTTAGAGGTATTTTTGTTTGTGCAGTTTTTCACTTTTATTGATGGATAATTCAAAGATTGTGAATTGTGTGAATAAAGCTAGGAATGTGTTGGAAGAATCTGTTGGTGCATTCTCTTGCATCCCTCTAAGAGTGTTTCCTACAAAAGATATATATGCATTTGTTTACAATAAGATTGAATAAATGTCATTAGTTCAATTGAATGTGCTTTGGGAAAACAAATTGAAATAGAATCATGATGCCTATTGAGTAGAATTCATGATGAATATTTGTGGATTGATAAGGCACATCTAGTTACCAAAGAGGCAATTAGAGATATAACTAGTCTATGTTCCTCTAGACCGGTTCCTAAACTGAAGACCATGAATGAAAAAGAAATAATTGAGGTTACAGGTGTGAGTTATAAAGGAAAATAAATTGGTTTGACATCGATTGTTGATCTGGTAATAAGGTATGCTTCTATGGTCATTGGTCATAAAGCTTGTATCCCTAACAATGACTATAGTTTCTACTATTGTGGTGAATATTATTGTTGATATGGTATTAAGAGGTATGGAATATGACTTGTGTGAACTACTTCGCATACATCTTTTGAAGAATTTAAAGGAGATCAAGAAGAGTAGAAAGAATACTTTTTGAATCTTCTCTTGCTAAATTCTTTGGAAAATTTCAAATGAAGATGAACAAAAGGTCTAGGATTCTAGTAAGTGTTGTGGAAAGATACTCTGGAAGCATAAATTTTCTTGTGTCTACATATTTCTATCACATGGAAGCAGTTGAATCAAGGTTAGTTTGGATGTTTGAATTGAATTATTAAGTGTCAGAGGCTAAAATTGATAAATATGCTAAAATTCTCTTGGAAATCCCTAAGCATCTCACTAAAGAAAGCACCTCTAGTAGCGTTGTTACCTGATTTTGCTTCCAACTCAATCATGTAGAGTAGAGATAACATTTTGCAAAGTAAAGGGAAAAAGTACACATTTTTAATTCCACTATGTTCATTCATACACATAAAATAAATTATCAAAAAAATGCATTATTACATTATGCAAATGCATACAATAGAGAAGAGAGTGAAACATCTTCTACAAAATTTAGTCTTTATTGATAAACATAAATGTATGTTGTCCCACACAAGCCATGTGACTGACTATTTTAATGCTAATAATGAAAAAACTATACATTTATAGATACAATAAAGAAAAATGCATATGTAAAAAAGGGGGACCTGTCATTTCCTGAATGAGGAATCCTGGTTGAGTTGTTTTGCATCAGCTTCAACCCTCTTGCTTATCCAGCCTCCAGTTGTTGCTTTCCCCCTGCTACTCGAAGATTTCCTACATGTGTAAGAGAGAGTTGGTTAGAGCAATGAAGGATCACCAATCAATACATATGCAAACATCCATAAACATATAGCCTAATCATTATAAACAAAAATAGTTTACATACCATAGATGTTCAAGAAAAGAAGAGAGTTATCAAACACATCTATCATATGCTCTGTTTTATCTAACATGTTTGCTTATTGTGTAGGTTTAGGTCAAATTTTTGTTATTGTTTTTTTTCATCTAGCTAAAACATGTGGAGTAAAATGTGGCTCCCACGAGGGTTGAGCCCAACATGCTACCCTCTTGTGTTCTAAGAGGGGTAGGAATGTAAGAAAAATTGAGCAACTTGCTCAAGTTGATGATAAAACTATTCTTTATGCATTAAATCAATATGGAATCATCCCATTTGATCAACTTTCATTATCAAATTCAAAAAATGCAACAAAAACTGTGTGAATTATCAAGAAATATTACTCTTCATCTTTTCACAGTGAACCAAATAGTAGGCTACCATCATGTTGATCAAAGGGGAAGCCATTTCTTCTTGGAAATCTTACTCTACTGGATATTTCTTTCAATCTTCTTAATGGACCCATTTTACCTGAGTTTACAAGACTTCAAATTAGCACATTACTCTAGTTATGATTACTCTACTGGATATTTCTTTCAAGTTAGGAGAGTTTTGTTGATAAAGTATGAAAGTAGTTATGAATACATAGTGAGATAGAGGCACAATGACAGTGCTAAAGAAGATACATGGGACAACAATCACCTAAGGATAAGATCTAGATCTTAGTCCACATGGCATGACATGATTGATATAAATAGATGCATGGAATTTCAAGAGTCTTTATGTGGAGATAAAGAGTGTGATGATTTTGATCGTGGAGGTTAACTACCCAATGATGGTGTAAAGTCATTAATTAAAGTCTTGACAAGAAACATATAAGCCGACAGTTCTATGTCCTCATGATAGTTTTTAGATGATTTTAGGGAAAACAAGTATCACAAGATTCTATGAAAGGAAAACCTACAACATTTAAGACTATGTTTGATGCATAATAGGGTAGTCTACAAGATTTAAATATTTTTTTGGAAAAGCAACAATCTTCAGTCAATTTGGTATAAGATAGTGTCAATATACAGGCCTATGACACATCAAGGAAGCATACAATAATTGATAGTCATACATGACAATGGGACAGTACTTGATCAACATAATAGGGAAGTCCATAAATGACATGAATACTTGCATGGATGGCTTCCAAAAGCATTGTTTGAGAAAAGAAAAAGCATTCAATATAGTAAAGGCATATATAAATAATAGTTTTTCTTGAAAAAATAGACTTAAGGAGAGTAGATATAGTCCTTTCAAATAGAGAGAGCTAAGACAATATTGACAATCCATGTGAAAGGAAGAGATTCTAAAGCAATGGAGTGAGATATTCTCAAAAGATACAAACCATACATAAAGCAAAGAGGGATAGATATATGTGACCCTCACAATAAAGGATAAGTTTGGGGATGGAAAAATTGTAGTGAAGACAAGAGAAAGAAGTGTGTAGTTCTATGTGAATGATAAGTTGCTTTGAGAGGAATCAGGTGAATTCAAAGTTTGAAGACTCTCGGCGGACTTTAAGCAAAGAGGGGAAAATGATAGAAAATGGAGAATGCTGATTTGAATATGCAAGCAAAATTTCGTGATAGATTGCCTTCCTTTACCATCTCATAAAAAAGATGAATGGAAACACAATTCCACAATTGCATCAAAGATACCTACTCCAAAAGGAAAGAATGAAAAAATACCTTCAAAGAAGTGTGATTGAAATGGTGAATAGGATGGCGCGGTATCTAACACTAACTTGAAGATAAATGGTCCTCTAATTGTCAACTGAAAGTAATATTTCATATTGAAAAGTATGCCTAAGCCACAAAGTTTAAAAGGAGCAACAATAGTAAATGAAAACCCTTGTACCAAATGAAAATAGTCTTTGACTCATATCTGTACTATGAAATGACATTGAATCATTTTGCAAACTATTTTTTCTTCACAAGACAACATTTTATTGTGGAATAGTTGATTGAGATAGCTTTTGTTTCAACTAGTCAACCTCTCATGAAATATCATTCATACTATAATCTTGAATGGTTTTATGACAACAAAGTGATTATGACACTACTAGTTGCTATTATGTGGAATCATAGGGAAATAAGATGCCATGTTTTTATTTAAAATGAAACAAAAAATTCAAGATAATCTACAAAAACACATGGTCGTGGCCATTGAAATGTAGAAAATGGCAAGAGGAGAAACAAGGAAGGAGCATAGTTTACACTCAAAAACTTGCAAACCTAGAAATCCACAAAGGGTCAAGCTTGAATAAAGCTCAGGAAAACTACCCAGATAGCCATGACCATATAGAATGCATATAGAATCCATTTCAGGAAGAACAAATGCACATAGAGTTCATGAGTTCAATAGAGAAAACAAAAGAAACAAAAAATTCATTATATTTCAATATTTCGAGCTTGAACAAGCATTTTGTTTCTATAGAAATGAAAAGGATATGCAAAGAGGATGCTCATAGTAGGTTTACTCAAGTTTCTACATGTTGATCTTGCACACAAATCTATTGAAAATCCCTTTGTGGCACTCAGAAACTGCCATGGAGAGATCCAAAACCTCCATTGAAGCCCTTTATTAGTGCCCTCATAGTTTTCTAGAAAGGTTCAAGTGAAATGAAATGTGGTATAAATTTTGACCATAGGTTTCTTTAGGGTTTTCAAAGCCCTAAAACATTTGATGCCACTTAATTCTTTTTTTCCTTGGTTTTTTTTAAGAAATATTTGCATAGCTAATACCCCGTACAAGTGTGTCTTCCTTGTATATGTCACCAACACATGTTGGAATGTAGATTCCTTCATAACTCATGGAATTTTTTCATTTTGATCTCCTACAGGCTGAGTCATAAGTGTATTATTTTGCATTTATTTTGAAATGTAAAATATTTGACTAAGTGATGATTATAAACTACTTAGTCAAGTGTTACTTTTAGATGCAAAAGTGAGGTGTTATGTAAATGCATTAAGAAAGTATGATTCTAAACATCAAGCCAAATGCCTTTATTTTTTGCATTAGTTTTGAAATTGTGAGAACATTATTAAAGTGATGCATTTATAAGACACTTCATTTAATGTTCCATATGGTGCAAAATAAAGGTGTTTTTTTTTCAATATTGAGTCAAAGGGGAGATGAATAATGTTTATTAATGATTTATGATTTTTCAAGTATATAGGGGAGGTTTGAGAGGTTAGCAAACACATGCCAAAAATATAGGCTTGTTTGACCTAGTTTGGAGATAAAGTTGAATGATGATGACTTGTGTCAAACATGTAGAAAGTGTGAAGGTTTTATTTGACTATATTTTAGAGGGAATGAGTTCATTTGGAGTTAGTTTCTCATGCTTTTAGTGTGACTTGGTTCATGGCTTGACTTTTCTACATTTTGGTGACCTTTTGGAGGGGTTTTTCGTGCTTTCTTTTTGTCTTTTCTTGGGTGTCCGACCAAAAGCTTGTAGAAGGATATGTGTGGGTGATGTGGAGAAGGGAGGAAATCAATAATAAATCACAATTAAAATACTTTGAACCAACTTTGAAACTCTCAAAAACCCTATTACACCAACTCTTCACAGTTTCACCAAGTATTCCCTTGTAGGTGTGCAGACCCATTTTTTGAACTTCTCTCCCAATATACTTGACTAACCCTAAAAAATTACACCATTAAAATCACCCATTATGCCAATGCAAAACATATCCCAAAATCACTATAGGTCACTTTGGACCAACACCAAGAAAATTGACCTTCTACACTGTCCTAATAAACTAATTAGGCCACATTTACAAAGGAGCTATGCACTAAACACTCTACCAACCTAAAATACCCACTGAAAGTCAATTATCAGTCTTCAAAATCTCCACGTCAACAAATTTTATTACCAAGAAAACCCTCAGTCTCTTATTCATTAAACCCTCACTTTAGCTTGTTTTGGAGAGGGTTTAATGAAAATACCATTTCCCCACTTTCCAAAAACTTATCAAAACCTCAAACATTTCTTAAAAGGTTTTCACTTACTCAAAAGACCATAAAAACCTATTTCCCCCAAATATTTCTAAAAATACCTACTCATAACCACCATCTTTCACTCAAAATGCTTAATTTTGACATCTAGGGCATCATGCCCAAACCCTCAAATAATCTCCCTTGCTCCAAAAATCAACTCCTACACCTATTACCATCCTAATAGACTCACTCCAATGAGATAAAATATACACAATAGGTGGAATGAGTCAAAAATACATTTTAAACCTTCAAAACCTTTGAAAATGGAGTTTTTAGATCCGCCTATAGAAAATCAACCACCACACACTCAAAACTTAATAGTTTTCAATCCCACAAAATCCAAAATGGTCTTAAGATGTTTTTCCACTTAAAAAAGTCCATTAATATCCTTGAACTTCCTATGTAGGAAATTTATTTAGCCTGCAAGAGCAAAATATGAAGGAAAACACAAAATTTTGAAGAAAACAAGGCACTTTTATTGAGTGTTTTTCACAAAATCATCAACACCAACCTTGATTTGAAATTTTCAATGATATTTTTTCACTTTCCCACCAAAAAATAAC
>VDFB02040892.1:0-29374 GCA_007258455.2 Sequoia sempervirens
ATATACCCTTGGAGGAGTTCTGCATGCAATCATTTGTGGTACTAGAGCCACCACATTATCTACCTTATCCTTTAATGCAGTAATCTCTGCATTCTTCTCCTCAATTTCTGCATTTTTCTTTTTGACTTCTTCCTGTAGCTTGAGTATTTCCTTATTACATTCCTCCTCTTTCTTTTGCATTTCATTCCATAAGTTCAGGGCTACATATGCCCATGAAAAAGTGGGAGGTTTATTTTTCCCTACCAGGATCTTTCCTCGCACCGGCTCATGCTATTCAAATTGCTCTGGTTGCAGTACTTCTTATTGTTCATCTTTCTTTGGTTGCAGTGGTTCCTGATTTTCAACCTGCTCTGCAACAACAACAAGCTTTGCCAACCCTATGTTTGTTTGTTCCTCAAAATCTTCTTCCACTTCTATATTTACCTACCCCTTAGGAGCTTGTGTCTCCTTCCTAAGTGTCCTTCTGAGTCTAGGACTTCTTTTTGGAGGCATATCAGTAGTTGGCTCAATTGGTTTTGATTTCTTTGGAGGGATTTTATGTTTTTCAGTGATTACAGGATGACCAGTGTCATCAACTTTTCGTTTCTTAGGGCTAGGTGTTACTTTTTCTGATTTTTGCTTCTTAGCCTTCCCTTTTCTAATTTTTCCTCTCATTTATGCTTCCTCTTTTTGAACGACAGTCCTAGTACAAACTGGAGTTTTAGGGAGAACATTTACATTAGGGTCCGAGGATGAACTTTCTTCATCCAAATACTCTGATTCAGAGGACCCAATTTCTACTGTTGATTCTACTGCAAGAGGGTTTGTGCTAGAAGTTGAAGCTCCAGGAGTGGTTTTAGTAACCCTCTCACCCCTACTAACCCTACGAGCCCAGGGCTAACCTATAGGACCCACATTTTCTAATCTGAATTGATCAATGCTCAAAAATTCTTCCCATGACATACCACACTTCTTGTAAAGACTTTTCTACTAACAATTTAATCAAATAGTGATGGGAAACAGAGTTGTCCCTACCTTTTTGTGTTTCAACTGCCATGATTGCAAGAAGGTTGTACAACACATTTGGCACGTTCATCCTTCTACCATGTCTCATGTGGTTCAGAAGCTTAAAATGCACAAAATGAAGGCATGATTGGCAACCCTCACAAGTAATATATTTAATAATGTAAACAACAACTTGTTTCCATTTTTCTGGCAGAGAAGTTCTCCTTGTTCCTTGCTTATCTACAACAAGTGGAGGATCACTAGGCTAAGTGAATTCCACCCTAGCTGACCTAGCATCTTTAGAAACAGGGTAGGGTTCTCCTTCAGTAGGCAACCCTATTATTTCAGCAATCTTCTCCTCAATGGTTATAACTTCTAGCCCTTTTACCATTTCTTTACTGTCATTAAGTGTTTGTGCAAATTCCAGAGCAATGTCCTCATTGAAATTGGCTAGTTTCAGAAAGTAGTCTAACCATCCACAATTTTTTAATTCAACCACAGAGAGTGCATCCTGCTGTATCACCTGATGAACTGTAGGTTCATTTCTAATCAGTTGACCTCCCATTGCTTCTACTCACAATCTGGAAAACACCTTTGCAAAATTTTATTTCCTACAATCCTTCTTCTGAAAACCCAATTTCTTCTGTTTCCTGCAACTCTTCTCCAATGCTAACTCCTATGTCGTATGACTCTTCAATTTACCTTTTTGCTGACATTATGACTATGACTAAGGCAATAAATAAAGCATAAATGAGGGGTATCATCAAAGAAAATGGGAGCGGTTTAGTGTCATATCATAAATGAAAGCCGTCATTTCAACTATATCATTTCAAATTTGTTGCCATGCTAGTGCATGGATGACATGTATGACACGTGGACATGTGGGTTCACACTCCCCCCCAACCTAAATTAAAGCATGTGTCCGCATATGTTGGGATGTAATTATGATGTGATAGGGTAGAGTGATAATACGTGCTATGTGAAATATCAATATTAATGTATAGTAATTAAACAAATGCATTTAAGATAATTAAGATACATCAAATTGTTACGCATGTACGTGGAAATTTGGAGTGTCATTTGTAAAGAATGTGGAAGGAAGTACAGGTTAATTTAAAAGTATAGTTGAACTTATTAAATGAAATGATGATGGAGTGAAATGATGGTGGAGTGATGGAAGAGAGAGAAAGGATGGAGATGGATGGGCGGATAGATTTATTGATGGAGAAATTGATTCCCACAAAAAGTGGAAATATTTATTATGATTGCATGCATACCTTGACTAGTCAGAAGGATGGACATTAGGTCTACTTCCTTGGCTACAAGAACTTTGGAGGTTTGGTGTTGAATAAATTGTCACATGAATTCTTGTTTGGTTTTATGGTATAACCTAAGACGGTGACCGTTGACTAGGAGCTTGAATCTGACAGGGTAAATGGTTGTGATTTGAACAACACCATTAGAGAAGACCTCTGCAACTTCATATGGTCCCAACCACCTAGTTTTTCATTTTCCTGCATTATCTTGATACCTCGAATCATAAAGAAGTGCCCAGTCACCTAGATGGAACTTCTTTTCCTTTATGTATTTGTCATGCCATCTGATTCTTTGATTTTTCACCATCTCAGCATGATGAAGAGTTGACTTTCTCATCTCATCTTAGGCATTCAGTTGCATAGTCCTATCCTTTTGTGCCTCAGATATGTCTATCGCAAGGTCTAGTGTTGTTCTAAGAATTTTATGCTCAAACTCTATAGGCATCATGGTTGTTTTCCATACAATAATTCAAAAGGAGTAAAATGAGTGGTTGTTTTCCAGGTGGTTCTATAAGCCCAGACAGCTTATGGCAACCTATTTTCCCAATCTTTCCTATGAATAGCCACTGTTTTGGTCAAAATAGCCTCTATTTCCCTATTTTTCACCTCAGACTAGCCATTGACTTG
Source organism: Sequoia sempervirens (assembly GCA_007258455.2). Lineage (NCBI taxonomy): Eukaryota > Viridiplantae > Streptophyta > Pinopsida > Cupressales > Cupressaceae > Sequoia > Sequoia sempervirens. Next base: position 2,928 of record VDFB02040892.1, read on the forward strand.
AGGGTGATAGGGTGTAGAGTTCCTATGCCTTACATTATATTCATTAACTAATGTTGTGACAAGAGTTGATGTCAACTGAGCCCCTTGATCTATAACTATCTCTCTAGGAACTCCATAGCACGTGAAGATTTCTTCATAGAGGAATTCTACAACTTTATTGTATCTGGCATGTTTCATAGCTTTGACCTCAACCCATTTAGTCACATAGTCAGTGCAAACCAGGATGTAAGATTTTCCATTTGATGGTGGGTCAATTGGACCTACAAAATCAAGTCCTCGTTTATCAGATGGTGTGATAACTACTTGAGGGTATAGAGGCATCTCATCTAATTTAGTTGGTCGACCCATCCTCTGACATCTATCACACTTCATAGTGTACTTGCCTGCATCCTTATGAAGTGTGGGCTAGTAATACCCAGTATTGAGAATCTTCATTGTTGTTCTCTTAGCTGCAAAGTTTCCTCCATAGGGTTCATTATGACATGCATGCAGTATATCATATGTTTCATCCTCTCTTACACATCTCCTCATCACATGATCTGGTCCAATGTAGAATAAACAACCTGCAATCGATGAGAATGGAAAATTTTTCTCAATAAGAACCCTTCTCTCTTTTAGAGAGAAATGAGGGGGAACTCTCCCTGTAACCAGATAATTGGCTTTGTTTGCATACCAAGGTGTGTGCATGCTGATGGAAAACAAATTTTCATCAGGAAAAGAGTCATCAATGACTTGAGTGTCCTCTGATGTAGTCAGTTTGGAGAGAAAGTTTGCCACAACATTTGCCTTAGTTTGTCTACAATGGTGATATAAAATTCTTGCATTAACAACAACCACCTTGCTAGCCTACCTGAAATCAAGGGCTTATTCATAAGGTATCTTATTGTTGCATGGTATGTATGAAAAAAGATGTGATATCCTATTATATAATGCCTGAACTTGTTAAGAGCATAGACGACTGCCAACATCTCCTTCTCTATCACTGTGTAGTTAAACTCAGCTCCTTGTAGGTTCTTATTGACAAAGTAGATTGCATTCTCAATTGCTCCCTCTTTTTTCCGTAAGAAAACCCTTATGGCATAATCAAATGCATCTGTGTGAATATGAAAAGGGAGTTCCCAATTAGGGACTTTGAGCACAGGGGCATGGGTTAAGGCTGTTTTTAAATCAAAGAATGCTTTATCACAATCCTTTGTCCACTAGAACTCAACATCTTTAGTTAAAAGATTATAAAGTGGTGTTGCCATCTTACTAAAATCTTTTATGAAGCACCTATATTATCCTGCATGTCCTAGGAAACTTCTAACATCTTTTTGCTTGGCAATAATAGGAAGATTGGTAATCACCTCAATCTTGGTTGGGTCCACTTGAATTCTTTTCTGACAGATATAATGGCCAAGGACTACTCCTTCCTACATCATCATAAAGAATTTCTCATTATTTAAGGACAGATTATGGTCCTCACATCTTTGCAAAACTTTTCTTAGGTTTTCTAATGCTTCTGCAAATTCAACACCATAAGTAGTAAAATAATCCATGTAGATCTCCATACAATCATGTGAGATATCTGAAAATATACTAATAACTGCTCTTTGAAAGGTTGAACGTGCATTACACAAACCAAATGGAAGTACTGAATAGGTATAAGTCCCCCAAGGATAGGTAAAAGTTATCTTTTCTTGATCCTTAGGTGCAATCTATATCTGATTATAACCATTGAATCCATCTAGGAAAGAAAAATACTGCTTACCTGCAATTGAATCCAATACTTGGTCTATAAAAGGAAGAGGAAAATGATCCTTCTTATTGGCATAGTTTAGTTCTCTATAGTAAAAAAAAACTCACCATTTACCTCCCTTTTTAGGCACAATTACCAATGGGGACACCCATTTGTTGTCTTAGATAGGGTAGATAAATCCTACATCCAATAACTTCCATAGTTCCCCTTTTACAATCTCCCTCATTGCAGGGTTGATTCTCCTTTGTGGTTGCCTTATTGGTGTGCAGTCATCTCTAATGTAGATCCTATGAGTACAAAGCTTGGGATCCAATCCTTTCATGTCATGGTAATCCCATGCAAATGCATGTTGATGCAACTTCGAGAGGTTTGTCAGGGACAACTGCTGCTCTTGACTAAGTTGGTTGTTAATATTTAGATGTTTCCCCTCTGAAACTTGTACTTATGTGGTCAACTCAATCATGGTTGTTTCATTAATGTTTGGCATTTTTAACTCATGTGAAAAAAATGTATGAAGCATAGTTGTTGTTGTAGGAAATTCAGGTGCAAGAGGAGCAGGCAAAAGTGTCTGCAATGGACATGAAAAACCAGATTCATGAGTGGATGATTCTTCATGCACTTCACAATGGTTCTGAATTATATGAGATAATATTTCATCTTCTTCATGAAGCTGCATGAAAGGACTTTTGTCTATCATCATGAGTTGTGCCACTGAATTGAATTCCTCGGCCTCTTCTCCAACATGTGGCCATATGGGGTTATCCATATCATGGGATGGTTGAGTAGGAGGATAGAGAACAAGCTTTTTAGTGCTTCTCCCATAAAAAATAGTCATGTCCCCTGACTAACATCCAATGCAAGCATCTGATGTACCTAACCATGACCTACCCAAAATAATGGGATACCCTCCCAATGTGGCTTTAGGGGAAAGGATCATGAAATTTGTTGGGTTCTCCCAAGAGTCTAGAGTAAAAACAAGGTCTTCTACTATACCATCTGGTTTGACAGTGGAACTATCAGCAAGCTGCAGGACAGTAGGAGTAGGTCTCATATTTGCAACATTCAGTTGTTGCAGGATATCCTTAGTCATCACATTGATTGTTGCTCCCAAGTTTATTAGAGCATTCTTTACTTGAATTCCATTTATAATGACTCCTACCACAAGACTACCTAGGTCAGTGTATTTAGGAATAGTAACTTTCCCAAGCATGATATCTTCCAACTATCCCACCACATGAACGGTAGTGGGGTCTTTCTTTTTCCTCCCTGAATTTTTGAGACATGCTTTCTTGATTGCCTTGCTATATATGAGGACATCTTTTATGGCCTAGAACAAAGGTATCTTAACACATATGTGTTTCAACTGATCCAAAATATCAAAGGTTGTGTCTTCCTTCTCTTCCTTTTGTTTAATAACTTCTAAACTTTGAGGAAATGGTGGGTTTTGATCAGACTGTTGAATTGGTTCAAATTCTTAGGCACACTTGACTGAGTAGGGATACTAGATAGATCCTGATGCTCTTCTTCTTCCACAGGAAGCTCTGTTATAATAGGAGTGGAAGGGGATGATAAAGTAGTTCTTGAATGCAGATGAATATCACTCACACTCATAGCATATGCAAGAAATTGATTGGGATCTGCAGAGTAGACAAGCTGTTGTTGTGGTTTGTTATTTGGGTTAGGTGTGGGTTGAGCTGGTAACTAAGTAGGTCTAGGTGTGCTAGAATTTGAGCTAATAGGAGGAGGCATTATGGCAGGCTATTGAGGCTGTGGAGGTGGTTGCATGTAACCAGTTGCCTAGTTTGGCCATTGTTGTCATCCCCTCCATTGGGATGTCTGTTGCCAGTTTCCTGGAGGTTGCTGCCAATTCCCCTGGAATTGTTGCCACTAAGGTGGAGAGTTTTGGTAATTGGTCCAAGTATTTTGAGGGTTGTTCCAAGGCTGAGGTGGATATCCTCCATAGTTGGATGGGTATGGGGGTTGCCATTGATTACCAGATGCATACGAATTGAAATAAGTTCCACTAAAAGATAATGGATCTGGTGGCATACCTTGTCTTGGAGCCCATAGTCTTCTTTGTGTAATGTAGAAAACCTGATCATCATCAACCTAAACTAGCTTGAGTTCTGGTGGAATCTATTTGCTGTCATGTTGGCTACCATTTTGCATCTACAATCCTTCTTTTGTCTGCAATGAGGACAATATTCTGCTACCATTATCTCAGCCTCCTATTGTTTCTTCTTTGCTTGAAGAGTGTCTAGATGAGTAGCCATATTGTTTATGATATTACCTGCTTGAAATCTGCCAGCAAATGAGTGATTTCCATCCTTGAAAGTCCATTGGTGGAGGTTTTACCCATAGAGGATTGGTAACCTCTTCCTTTCTTTAGAGCTGCCTTGGAATAATTCTGACATATCTTTTTAATATCATCCTAGGGAACTTGGGTGATATCTCCTCCTATCAGGTCCAAAGCATCAATGCAGTTTTCATTGATCCCTCTAAGGAAGAGCAACTTTTGAGACTCTTCATTGAGTGCATGATGTGGATATTTCTACAAGAAAAATAGGAACCTTCAAATATAGTCCTCCAAACTTTCATCTTCCTTTTGTTGCATCTTGAAGATATCATCTCCTCTCATATCACCGCCCTTACAATATTCTTTATACTTCTCAAGAAATTTTGTTTTCATATCATCCCAAGTCTCTACAATATTCCTACCTAAGCTCATAAACCATCTTAATCCAGCTTATTTCAAGGTGGTAGGAAATAATTTAAGCCTATGAGCATCAGTAGTGTAATCATAACTTCTGCAGAGGATATCAAACTCAAACAAGAAAGTGTCAGGGTCTTCTGTTACAAGCCCATAGAACTTAGGAAGAACTGAAGCATGGATGTTCTTGAGATTATCAACTTCATTCTGAAGAGTGATAGGAAATGGAAAAGATGGTTAGTTAGGTCTGTTTGGATTTGCACTAGCCATATCTGCTTGATGGAGTGCCAAAGAAAATGGATTCTCAATAAGGTTTTAGGCAACTTGATCTTCAAAGGAAGTTTCAAAACTGATCAAATTGGTGAATGCATCAGCAAAAGGATTTTCCTCCTCATCTTCTTTGTCTCTTGGCAGATTTTGAAACTCAACTAGCTAGTTATCAGGATTAGGATCATTAGGAAGGAATCTCCAATGAGCATCTCTTCTCCTACCTATATGCATGCGGTATAAACTCAATATCAGCCAACTCACACAAAGAATTGGTGAACGAATAGTAGATCATTACTTTTCTCAAATGAAGGGTATGCTAAGAAAAAACTTCAGAGATACTAAAATAAGAAAGAAACTAGAAATGACTCCAAAGAACTTCCTAGTTTAACACCATCCCCGACAACGGTACCAAAAAGGTTGGCCTCCTCTAGTGGTTCAATAACTAAGCCCTTAAAGTTGTAACTTAGAGATTAGATATATGCACTAAGTCATTATCTTGCTCATCATGAACGTTCATTTCATTGTCAACCCAGGGACATGAACTTGAAATGGGTCAACACTATCTGTGTAATAGGACTCAACTGTAGTCATCCTTACCCTATAACTAGAAAGGAAATAGTACTGAAAATAAAATGTTGGAAAGAAATTAACATAAGTACTAAGCATGAATTATCAACTAGACTGAGCATCAACAATTGAACTGGAATGGATGAAAAAAATAGAAATCTCAATAAACAGATAGGAAGTTAAAATGCCTGCCTTGGCTATAGGAACAGTCACAGAACATAATTCCAATGGCTGCAAGAACAAACAACTGCTGAGACCGAAACTAATTACTAAACAAAAAAATAACTATTAAACTAAATGGATGGAATTCTCACCAAGTGGGCCCCCTTGAATGAGTCTTCCCTAAGCTAACTCAGATGCAACAAATTAGAATATCATTTTATTCATTGAAAACATGATTACATCATATCGGCAATATGACTGTATTACTTGAAACTGAAAATGCAAGTACAATCTTAGAACATCCAACCAGGTGAAAAGGGGCATCTGACCATTATTTATAGAGGGAAAAGCTTCTAATTAACCCTAACTAACTAGGCAGTTGACTCCAACATAATAGGAGGATTCCATTTATTGAAAGCATGGAAAAGAGGGAGGAAGTTATGCATGTGCCAGATTTAGTTAAAGCAGACCTTCCTCAACAAGGATCAAGCACAACAACACCTCCTAGATTTGCTCAACTAATGGACATGATCATTTAAAAGGTAAGTTACAACTTCCACACAAGCTGGGAGTTTCCCTCCATTGGAAGTTTCCCTCCATTGAGAGTTTCCCTTCATTGACCTCTTTAATGACCATCTTTTTGACTTACTTAGCAACAAACCAGCTGGCATGAACTTCTTCCACTTTGCAAGCTTCATTTATATCTACATCTTAATGTGAACCTGCATAATGACATTAGCACACACAAAACAATTGCATATCTATAACCACCTTAGAATAACATTCATTCAACCACATGTAAAATTAACATAGATATATCACATAGTAGGTTAATATTATCAAAAGTCACAAGGATAAGTTCATGCCCAAGGTTCATAAATTTAGGAAAATAACACGAAGAGTGTCAATAACCAGGTGCTAAAGTCTATAGTATCAACAACAAATATATGATAAACTCTATCAAAATTGAGCCATTATTTGGACTCATCACAACCTGCAATCCATGAGAATGGAAAAGTTTTCTCAATGAGAACCCTTCACTCTTTTGGAGAGAAATGAGGGGGAACTCTTTCTGTAACCAGATAATTGGTTGTATCGGCATACCAAGGTGTGTGCACACTAATAGAGAACAAATGTTCATCAGGAAAGGAGTCATCAATGACTTGAGTGTCCTCTGATGTAGTCAATCTAGAGAGAAAATATGCCACAACATTTTCCTTACTTGGCTTGTCTATAATGGTGATATCAAATTCCTGCATCAACAACAACCACCTTGTTAAGCTTCCTGTGATCAATGGCTTCTTCATAAGGTATTTTATGGCTGCATGGTATGTATGGACAAATATTTGGTATCTTGTGATATAATGTCTGAACTTGTTGAGAGCATAAATGACTACCAACATCTCCTTTTCTATCACTGTGTAGTTAAACTCAGTGCCTTGTAGGTTCTTGCTGACAAAGTAGATTGCATTCTCTATTGCTCCCTCCTTTTGTCCTAAGACAACCCCTATAGCATAATCAGATGCATATGTGTGAATATGGAAAGGGAGCCCCCAATTAGGGCCTTTGAGTATAGGAGCATGGGTTAATGTTGTTTTTTAATCAGAGAATTCTTTATCGCAATCCTTTGTCCACTGGAACTCAACATCTTTAGTTAGAAGATTGTAAAGTGGTGTTGTCATCTTATTGAAATATTTTATAAAGTTCCTATAGTATCCTGCATGTCCCAAGAAACTTCTAACATCTTTTTGCTTGACAAGAATAGAAAGATTGGTAATTACCTCAATTTTGGTTGGGTCCACTTGAATTCCTTTTTGAGAGATATAATGGCCAAGGATCACTCCTTCCTACATCATCATAAAGCATTTCTCACTATTCAAATATAGATTATGGTCCTCACATCTCTGCAAAACCTTTCTTAGGTTCTCTATTGCTTCTACAAAATTAGTTCCATAAGTAGTAAAATCATCCATGTAGATCTCCATACAATCATGTGAAATATTCGAGAATATACTAATAATTACTCTTTGGAAGGTTGTAGGTACATTGCATAGACCAAATGGGAGTATAGAATAGGAATAAGTCCCCTAAGGACAGGTGAAAGTTGTCTTCTCTTGATCTTCAGGTGCAATCTATATCTGATTATAACCATTGAATCCATCTAAGAAGGAAAAATATTGCTTACTTGAAAGTGAATCCAATACTTGGTCTATAAAAGGAAGGGGGAAGTGATCCTTTTTGGTGGCAGATTTTAGTTCTCTATAGTCAACACAAACTCTCCATTTACCTCCCTTTTAAGGTACAATTACCAAAGGGGATACCCATTGACTGTTTGAGATAGGGTAGATAAATCCTACATCTAATAACTTTTGTAGTTCTCCTTTCACAATCTCCTTCAATGCAGGGTTGATCCTCCTTTGTGGTTGCCTTACTGTGTGCAGTCATCTCTAATGTAGATCCTATGAGTACAAATTTTGGGATCTAATCCTTTCCTATCATGGTAGTCCCATGCAAATGCATACTGATGCAACTTTAACAGATTTGTCAGGGACAACTGCTGCTCTTGAATAAGTTTGCTATTAATATTCAAATGTTTCCCCTCTGAAACTTATACTTGTGTGGTCAAATCAACCATGGTTGTTTCACTAATGCTTGGCATTTTTAATTCATGCAGTAACAATGTATGAAGCATATTTGTTGTTCTAGGAAATTCAAGTGCAAGAGAAGTTGGTAGAAGTATCTTCAACGGATGTGCAGAACTAGATTCATGAGTGGATGGTTCTTCATGCACTTCACAATTGTTCTAAATTATATGAGATAATATTTCATCTTCTTCACGAAGCTACATGAAAGGACTTTTGCTTATCATCATGAGTTGTGTCACTACATTGACCTCCTCGGCCTCTTCTCCAATATGTGGCCAAATGGGGTTATCCAAATCATGGGATGGTTGAGCAGGAGGATAAATGACAAGATTTTTAGTACTTCTCCCATCAGAAATAGTCATGTCCCCTGATCGACAACCAATGTAAGCATCTATTGTAGCTAACCATGGCCTTCCCAAAATATGGGATACCCTCCTAATGTAGCTTTAGGGGAAAGGATCATGAAGTCTGCTAGATACTCCCAAGAGTCTAGAGTGACAAAAAGGTCTTCTACTATACCATCTGGTTTGACAGTAGAACTATCTGCAAGCTACATGACAATAGGAGTAGGTCTCATATTTGTAACATTCAGTTGTTGCAGGATATCCTTAGTCATCACATTGAGAGCTGCTCCCAAGTCCATTAGAATAATTTTTACTTGGTTTCCATTTATAATGACTCCAACTATAGGACTACCTGGGTCAGTATATTTAGGAACAATTACTTTCCCAAGCATGATATCTGTCAACTACCCCACCACATAAACGGTGGTGGGGTCCTTCTTTTTCCTCCCTGACTTTTTGAGACATGCTTCCTTGATTTCCTTGCTATATATTGTTGGAAATAGGATGCCATTTAATTGCAAATCCTAAACATTAATTATTTCATGTATCTCCTAGATTCTTGGAATGTGTTCAACAACACTAAGATTAGGATGAGATTAATATTTGATGAAATAATCATGATTATTGACATTTGTAATTAATTCTAAATGTAAGACGCATGTGAGGGCGTCCATAGTGAGTTCCTAAATAATAGGGACACATGGGACACTCACATGGTAAGGTGAAACTCACCTTGTGTCCAATTAACTATACAGAGTAACAGTTAACACTTCTGAATGCATGTAAAGATCCTAGGAGTTAGGATTTGATGTTTGCATGCTTGAAGTTCGATTAAGTTAAGTTCGTTAGTCATCTTCAGTTGCATGCAAGTGCATGTTGGTTATTTTGAGTTGCATGTAGTTAGCTTCAGTTAACTTGTAATGCATGGCTAAATAACATTGAGTTGTATGACAGATAACAGGGACTACCTCCAGTTAACAAGGGATGACCATTCTTTGGGAATGGTGTTGAGTAAATGTTTTAGTTAACTATAAAGCACTTGAAGCCAACTTGGGTGCCCAAGATTCTTTATTGGATTTACCTCTCATGCATGATAAGATATTTCTAAAGGCTCAGTTAAGTAGCTTTACTTAAGGGCCCAACTTTGAGGAAGAGCTTTGGAATTATCACCGAAGTGAAGGAGAAGTTGTAGCAGTTTGGGACACCCAAATGCATGATGCACATGTTGTAAGCTTTAGTCTTCTTGAATAACTTGACTTGAAGGAATATGGCATACCTTTTCAAGGGCTTGAGCTTGTGCATTGTAATTATCACCATTTGGAGATTACAAGGTTGCATATTGTCTCTATATCTCATTCAAGTTGAATAGAGCTTTCATAATTGTTATTGCAGGTGTGAAGAAGATTGGTAAAATAAAGAAGAAGCATTCTCAAGCAAGAATTGGAGCTATTGTAATTCGTAGATTGAATAATAGAATAATTCTTGGTGGAGTTTTTCCCAAAGGGTTTCTCCACGGTACATCTTGTGTGATCTTTCTAATATCCTGTCTAGTTCTTCTATCAACTTCTCTCTTCATTCTACAACAGTAAAATGAATTAATCAAGATAATCACCCACAAAGAATATATGTAACAAAGAAAGAGCTTACTTATATCAGCATTATTAAAGTTTTACAAAGTATTAAGCTAAGAAAACACCTCGTTTTTCAACATATATGGGAACATCTTTTATGGCCTAGAAAAAAGGTATCTTGACACATGTGTGTTTCAACTGATCCAGAATATCAAAGGTTATTTCTTCCTTCTCTTCCTTTTGTTTAACAACTTCTAACCTTTGAGGAAATGGTGGGTCTTGATTAGATTGCCAAACTGGTTCAGGATTCTTGGGCACACTTGACTGAGCAGGGATATCAAATAAATTATGATGTTCCTCTTCTTCCACAGGAAGCTCTGTTATGATAAGAGTGGAAGGAGATGACAAAGTGGTTCCTGAACGCAAATGAATACCACTCACACTCACAACATATGCAGGATACTAGTTGGGATCTGCAGAGTAAACTGGTTGTTGTTGTGGTTTGTTATTTGGGTTAGGTGTGGGTTGAGCTAGTAACTGAGTAGGTCTAGGTGTGCTAGAGTTTGAATTAGGAGGAGGAGGCATTATGGCAGGTTGTTGAGGTTGTGGAGGTGGTTGCATGTAACTAGCTAATTGGTTTGTCCATTGCTATCCTCCCCTCCATTGGGATGTATGTTGCCAATTTCCTGGAGGTTGCTGCCAATTCCCCTAGAATTGTTGCCACTAAGGTGGAGAGTTTTGGTAGTTGGGCCAAGCATTTGGAGGGTTGTTCCAAGGCTGAGGTGGATAGCCTCCAAATTTTGATGGGTATGGGGGTTTCCATTGGTTATTGGATGCATAAGAATTGAAATAAGGTCCACTAAAAGATAATGGATCTAGTGGCATACCTTGTCTTGGAGCCCATGATCTTCTTTGTGCAATGTAGAAAACCTGATCATCATCACCCTGGATTGGCCTGAATTTTGGTGGAATTTGCTTGTTGTCAATGTTGGCTATCATTTTGCATCTGCAGTCCTTCTTTTTCCTGCAATGAGGACACTATTCTGCCAACATTGCCTCTGCCTCCTCATGTTTCTTCTTTGCTTGAAGTGTATCTAACTAAGTGGCCATATTGTTTATGATATCCTACTTGAAATCTGCTAGCAAATGTGTGATTTCCATCCTTGAAAATCCATTGGTGGAGGATTTACCCATAGAAGATTAGTAACCTTTTCCTCTCTTCATAGCTACCTTGGAGTAATTTTGGCATATCTTCTTAATATCATCCCAGGGAACTTGGGTGATATCTCCTCCTCCTATCAAGTCCAAAGCATCAATGCAATTTTCATTGATCCCTCTGAGGAAGAGAAAATTTTGAGACTCTTCATTGAGTGCATGATGTGGGGATTTTTGCAGGCAAAATAGGAACCTTGAAATATAGTCCTCCAAACTTTCATCCTCCTTCTGTTGTATCCCGAAGATATCATCTCCTCTCATATCACTGCCTCTACAATATTCTTTATATTTCTCAAGAAACTTTGTTTTCATATCAACCCAAGTCTACAGTATTCCCACCTAAGCTCATAAACCACGTTAATGCAACTCCCTTTAAGGTAGTAGGAAATAATTTAAGCCTATGAGCATTAGTAGTGTAATCATAGCTTCTGTAGAGGATATCAAATTCAAACAAGAAAGTGTCAGGGTCCTCTATTACAAGCCCACATAATTTAGGAAGAACTGAAGTAGGGATGTTTGTGAGGTTATCAACTTCATTCTGGTGAGTGATAGGGAATGGAAAAGATGGTTGGTTAGGTCTATTTGGATTTTGGCCAACCATAATTGCTTGATGGATTGTCAAAGCAAATGGATTCTCAATCAGGTTTTGGGAAGCTTGCTCTTCAAAGGAAGTTTCAGAACTAGTCAAATTGGGAAATGCATCAGCAAAAGGATTTGCTTCCTCTTCTTCTTCGTCTCTTGGAAAATTTTGAAACTCAACTAGTTGGTTATTAGGATTAGGGTCATTAGGATGGAATCTCCCTAGAGCATCTATCTTCCTACCCCTATGCATGCGGTATTACCTCAGTATCAACCAACTCACACAAAGAATTGGTGAAAGAATAGCGGATCATTACTTTATTCAAATGAAGGGTATGCTAAGAACAAACTTCAGAGATACTAAACACAAGAAAGAAACTAGAAATAACTCCAAATAACTTCCTATTTTGACAACATCCCCAACAACAACACCAAAATTTTTGGCCTCCTCTAATGATTCAATAACTAAATCCTTAAAGCTATAACTTAGAGATTAAATATTTGCACTAAGTAGTTATCTTGCTCATCATGAAGGTTCATTTCATTATCAACCCAGGGATGTGAACTTGAAATGAGTCAGCACTGTCTGTGCACTAGGACTCAATTGTAGTCATCCTTATCCTATAACTAGAAAGGAAACAATACTGAAAGTGAAATGATTGAAGGTAATTAGCATAAGTATTTAGCATGAATCAACAACTAAACTGAACTGAAATGAATGATAGAAATAAAAATCTTAGCAAACAGACAAGAAGTTACTCTGTTTGCCTTGGCTGCAAGAACAGACACAAAACGAAGTTCCAATGGCTACAAAAACAGACAACTGCTAAGACCATAACTAATTACTGAACATAAAAGTAACTACTAAACTGAACGGATGGAATTCTCACCAAGTGGCCCCCCTTGAATGAGTCTTTCCTAAACTAACTCAGATGCAACAAATCAAAGTATCATTTTATTCATTGAAAACATGGTTACATCATAACAGCAACATGACTGTATTCCTTGAAACTAAAAATGAAAGTACACTATCAAAACATCCAACCTTGTGAAGAGGGACATCTGATCATTATTTATAGAAGGAAAGCTTCTAACTAACCCTAACTAACTAGGCAGTCGACTCCATCAAACTAGGAGGACGTCATTTATTGAAAGCATGAAAAAGAGGAAGGAGGTTATGCATGCACCAGATTTAGTCAAACCAGACTTGCCTCAATGAGGATCCAACATAGCAACACCTCCTAAATCTACTCAACTAACAGACATGGTCATTTAAAGGTAAGTTATAACTTCCACATGAGCTGGAATTTTTCCCTCCATTGACCTCTTTAATGTCCATGTCTTTGACTCCTTTAGCAACTGTCTAGTTGGCATGAACTTCTTCCACCTCACAAGCTTCATTTATATCTGCATCTTAATGTGAACCTGCATTATGACATTAGCATGCACAAGACAATTGTATATCCATAATCACCTTAGAATAGAATTCATTCAATCACATGTAAAATTAATATAGATATATCACATAGCAGGTTAAATACCATCAAAAGTTGTAGGGATAAGTTCATGCCCAAAGTTCATAAGTTCAGGGAAATAACATAGAAAGTATTGGTAACCAAGTGCTAAAATCCCATAGTAACAATAACAAACATATGTTAAATCCTAACAAAAATGAGTCATTATTTGGACTCATCAGTTGCTATGATCTTAATGCCTTTCTTGTTAAACTTGTTTCAAAGGTTATTCGGGCCCATTGTGAATGCTAACTTGTTTTGCATGACCAATAGTGTAGTGTTATAAACTTACTAGACTAACAAGACTTACAAGTTGTGAGATGTTACCATGTGTATCTCCCCTTGAATTGATGACTCCACAATGCTTCAATTGTGCTTGCTTCAATGAACGGTGGGACCTACTAGTTACTAAGATGACAACATCAACCAATAGAGTAATCCTTTGAATTTTTTTTGTGATAGATTTTCAAATTATGCCTAGGCCATTGATCTAAATGAACATCGATGGCTAAAATGAGAACAATCCCTTAATAAGACAATTGAACTCTATAAAACATGAAAGGATTCTAAAGCTATGAACCACTAAAGAGAAATAAACATCATTGAGCCTCTTGATTGAAATAAAATGGAAGACTTAATGCAAAGCAAAGATAAGATCAAATGAAGAGAATCGTGACCTAAAAGGGTGAATGGAGACTAAAGCTCTACATGTATAAAGTGTTCTAATGCATTTTTGGTGGTATAATCAAGGAAAATATTGGACCAATGTCAAATTAATGTCACTTTGCCTTCTAGGTACATTGGTGGTACTTCAATTTTGGCCCTTTGAGTTTAGTTTACACACTAAATTTCCTAAAAACGCCTATAATTTTACTAGGGTTTACTAAGAATTGTGTATTAGGGCTTTGAAAAAACCCTAACCCTAGTTGAGACCCTAAGACCCACGTGATGCCCTTACACTTTTCTTATGTTTGATCATTGATTGGTTGTCTCAGTTGCCTAATATTTTAAGTTACATTTTAAGGCCTTCATCTCATGTATCTACCAACCCATTTTGCTAAAATACCAATCAAACCTGTTGCTTTAATGTATTTTAATAATTTCCAAAGGTTTTTCACTTTGTTAGGTCCCACTAGATACATGTTGACATTTCATGTAGTCTCTTTGATTCGCTGAGGCTTCTTCAGTGTTTTTCACTAGTATAGAAACAACAATAAACTACTGAAAAACTACTAAAAACTTCTTATAAATGACTACAGTTGGTCACGTGACCATTAGTAGTTTATTGTCAGTCATATATAACATGAACAGATTGATGACTAAACCATTTTTAGTCATTTATTGGTTGTTTTGATTGATCAATTTGGTAGTATATTTAGTCGTTGATTTAAGTCATTTATTGGTTGTTTTGATTGATCAATTTGGTAGTATATTTAGTCATTGATTTAGTCATTCATTGTTGTGATCTAGTCACTTATTTAGTCACTTTTTTTCCACTTATATATTTAGTCATTGATTTAGTCATTGATTGTTGTAATCCACTCACTTATTTAGTCATTTTTTATTCGTTGATATATTTAACTGGTCACTTATTTAGTTGTTGATTTAGTCATTGATTGTTGTAATCTGGTCACTTATTTAGTCATTTTTTTTATACGTAAGGGTTTGATATTTTATATTAATTATAAAAAAGCTTTACAATATGTCTGCTATAGCAGATAAACCATCACTAATGCCTTCAAAAAACTTACAAACAACTACTATCCATCTAAGAAGGAACCAAAACCTGCAATAATGTTCAGGATCGAGCCAAACCTAGACAATAATTAACCACCCAGCGAAGCAAAAAACCCAAAAATTTAACCGCCATCTCACAGAAATCCATTCAGCTTGGAAAAAGAGTCAAAATCTTCCACCCAATCCTGACCATATGCCGACACCAACCCCACTTTCCTCTTCAGGAATTCCACTGCCACCGCAAAAACCATTTTATGCCTCATGAGATCCTCCCCTTTCAATTCCAAAAGGAAGGGGAAAAATTGAATTGCCTCGTCCTCATTCAAAAGTTTTTCCAGGTCCGTTGGCCTCAGAATTCCTCTACCCACAATGGCGGCCTTTAACGTCTCATCCAAGCCGCCTAACAAGTCCTCCTGAAACAGCCACTCCACCAATACCCTAGCCTCTACCTTTAAAACACCATTATCCATCAAATTTGTCAGGAAACGAGAGGGAATATATGCATTATCCCTTGCGTACTCCTTCCTCTCAAGAAGGCTTTTCCCCAAAGCCATTTTCACTACAACCAAAACTAGAGGATGTGGGTCGTAAAGAATTCACTTAAGCCGCTGGTCAGGAATCTCCTTGAAAATGCATTGCCTTTCCATCACGTGTAGAGAGATGTGAGTGTCTACACTGAACGTCTCCAACCCCTCCACCGAAACAAAAATCATGAATTTTGATTGACCACCCGAAGCCATCACTATAGGAATTCCAGAAGCAAAGACCACAAGACACCACACACCAACACCTAGCACCAAGACACAACCACACAGACTTTGCCCAACCACTGAAAACACTTCCTATTAATAAAGCCCATGGCGAAAGAGTCGTGCTCACTTCACACAAGCAGACCATAATTTTGGTGCAAGGAAGATTGTCCTTCCACAGAAAGGTCATCCTTCACCACCAACCTTTATCACCAGGCTCTCCAAAAAATGAACGCCTTTTCCATCTGTCTCCTTTGCATGTTGTCACCTTTGTCAGAGTATAGGGCCACACAAAAATCTAACACCGTCTTAACTTCCCATCATTTCAGCAGTGAAAGACCCACTCCCCAGGCCACATGAGATCCACATCATGTCCACCGAAACCCCTCCACCAACATGGAGGGTCTCCCTCCCAGCCACCCATTCTTATTTAGTCATTTTTTATTCACTGATATATTTAGTCATTGATTATTGTTAACTGGTCACTTATTTCGTCATTTTTATTTATTGATTTACATGCATTGGTAGTGTATTTATTCATTTTTATTCACTAATTTCACTGGTCATATATCTAGTCATATTTATTCACTATTCACTGATTTTTGTCAATTGGTAGTATATTTAGTCAATTTAATTATTAATTAATGTCAATTAGTAGTATATTTAGTCATTTTAATTGACTAATATTTGAGGATTTAAGCATAAAACATAGAAATACACATCAATCATCAATTTCACACAATAAGACAACCATTGAGAAGGAAAAATTGGTGAAATTTATTAATAAAAGAAAGGTGTTCTAGTTACAACTTACAAATAGAGTATTACAATTGTTATTTTTAGTCACAAGACTGGAAATTTGAGTTACAATATTGCAGAGAAATGACTGCAAGAAAGAAACTTCTCCAAAAGACTGCTGCAATGATGGAAACACATGCTTGAAGCCCTTCAATGCGAGCATATGCCCCTTTCATCTCTTAAAAATTTTACAACATGGGAAATCTTCTTGGAGAAAGTTGTAACATGTAGAATCCAAGGAGAGTGTTGATCGTGTCCCATATATGAAGCTCTCTCCTTCAACACAGTCAACAATAACCCAACTAGAATACTTCCTCCTTTATGCAACGTGCCATCTAATATGAGCAACAGGGTGTTGCCTTTTCTGCTATGAATGAATTTGTGCCTCAATACAACCAAAAAAATTAATATTAGTCTCAATTCAGAAAGAATAAAAGTGCATTGTATATTGCAAGTTTACAAAAGAAAGTCCAAACATAGCAGAAAGATAAATCAATTAAGAAATTGTAGCCTTGTCAACAAATGCCTTGATAAGTTTAAAAAAGAGAACCACTGAGTGGGTGTTCGAGTGGGAGCGGGTGTTTGAGGAGTGGGAGCCCTGGTTTGAAATCAGGGGGCGGTGGTTCTATGGAGGCGTCTGATGCTGAGGATGATGATGTTGATCTAGAGGGTTTTGTGCATCTTCTGGAGGTGGATCTTGTTATGGGCTCTTCTAATGGTTTCTTGTTGGCTTCTATGCGCTTGAAGCTCCTTTTTCCTAGTATTAATGATGTCGTTTTGTCCGCTGGGTTGGGGGATGGTAGGTTTTTTCTCTTTTGTGGGCCATTGGAGGGCATTGCTTTGTTGGATGTGCCTCTACTAGAGGTGTGTCTATTTTCCTGTTGGTGGGTTGGTTCTTTCGATGATGCTTTTGGGGTGTTGGTTAAGGCTCCCCTGCGTTGGCTTTGCCTCTTTCTTTGGTTGCTTGTTGGGGATGAGCTCTTAGCCTGGTGGCTTGTTCATGCCTCCTCCTTCAGGTTGTGGGTTTCTTTAGATGAGCTAAGGTGCTCTTTTCTGGTCCTCTTTCGTTGGAAGGAAGAGTGTTTTGGTTTAAGGTTGTGGGGTCCCCCTCTGCTAGGATGGGCTTATCTACTTGTGTTCCTCATGTGGTTGTTGCTCGGGGTTTCATCTTGGTTGTGAGGTCTAGCCTTTTTTGGCTGCAATTATGTTTCTGCTTTTTGTTTCTTTTTTGTTCCTTCTTGGTCTCTTTTGAAGGCTTCTTTTGGTGGGATAGGTTGATGTTGCAATCTGGGTTTTGCTTTATGTTGTCTTGGTTTGAAAGGGTTGTTGCTTTGACCCCCCTCTAGTCTTTGAAGATTTTATGGTTAAGGGGGGTTATTTTGTTTTACTGGTTGTTGATGCCAGTGTTTCTCTTTGGGGTGGTGTTTACCCTCGTTTTGAAGGCTTGGAAGTGTGTGCTCTCTCTGTGGTGGACTATTTTTCTCTCTAAGTCTATTCTCTTGTCTTCATTTGTCTTGATTTCAAAGGCTGTCGCGAGTGTTGGTCCTACTAGAGTAGTTTCTTTCAACTGGATTCTTCAGTTGGTTTCTTCTCTAGAGGTGAAGTTTTCTCTTGCTGAGGTAGAGCCCACTCCTATTGAGGTGGAGTTTTATGTTGTTGGTCCAGTGGAGATTCCTCTTCTCTTTTGCATGTTCTTGTTGAGGTGGTGCTGGCTTCTTTTGAGGTGGAGCTAGTATGTGTAGGAGTTGGGGTGTTGTGGTGGTTCAATTTCTCACATCTTCCTCCCCTATAGAGGCGGGCCCTATCCTATGGAGGTGGATTGTGGGATGGTCTTTCAGTTTGGATGGAGCTACAAGATTGATGTTGTTTTTCAGTTAGTTGTGATGGTGGGTTTAAGGTCCCTGAAAAAACCTGATGATGGCTTTCTTTTGGGTTCAAGGTCTCGAAAAAACCTGGTTGAGGGCTTAAATTCCCTTTCTCTTGGCTTAGGCTTGTTCTTCCTGAGCATCTTTGTTGTTATTGAACAGTTGATTTGTTGCAGCCTATTGGCTTTATTGCCTGACTATTTCAGATGGTTAGTCTCTTGGGTTTTTTTGGAAACTAAGGGTTCAAGGTCCCTCTCAAAACCTGGTTGTAAAGGGTTCAAGGTCCCTTCAAAACGTGGTATTGGGTTCAAGATCCTAGTCAAAATCTTGATGTAAAGGGCTAATGGGTCCTTTTTTTCCTTTGTGCAACTGTGTTGCTGTTGTTGGGCTACTAATGGTATGTGGTCTATCTTTTTTACAGCATGATTTTCTTTGATTGGGTTTCTAGTCCCATCAAAACCAGTTTGTAATGGATTTCGGGTCCCATCAAAACCTACTTTTCCTCATAAAAAACAAATTCCTTAAATAGAGTGTTCAACATAGGCCTGAAATATGCATATTGAACCCTTGATTTTAGAACCTTGCTCAAAATTTAAGAAAGGTGATACACTTAGATTATAGAATGAAGTTGACATATTATAGAATGAAGGCTATCAACACTAACTAGACTGGAACAACATTATCAACAAAAATTTCTTGGAAACCAAGCCCAAGAATGCTATTAGACTTGGACAACAAAAATGTCAACCCTAGTTCATGTGTTGTCTCAGTAAAGACCTGCACCAGTAAAGAATCCATTTATACATAAGTTCCAAATTAAGTTGATGATAAAAGATCTTTGATATCCAGCTGGGAAGCCTTAACATCCAAAAATTACTAACCTGATGTTTCAAATAGTAAGGAGATTGATGAAAGATAGAGGAATTAAAAAGATACATGCATGTAGTTAGATTGAAGGGCATAAAATGGTACATGATTTTTTTCATAGGAGACAGATCACATCCACAAACATGGGAGATCTATGCAAAATTGGAGAAATTGGCTTGGCAAATGAAGGCAGTAGGGTATTTCCAGATTCAAGACTTTTACTCAATGTCATGGAATAGAAGATAAAAGAATCATTTATCTGCCACCATAGTGAAAAGTTAGCAATTGCATTTGGTTTGTTAAACATGGCCCTTGGTACAACTATTAGAGTTGTTAAGAACCTTTGAGTGTGTTCTGATTTTTACACTGCATCTAAATTGATCTCCAAGATTGTTGCAAGAGAAATTGTTCTTAGAGATGTGAACCATTTCCATCATTTTAAACAGGGACAATGTTCTAGTGGAGAATATTGGTGACGCTAAATGAAACAATTTGAAAAATAGGCTTACACTATAATAATGTGCACTACATCAGATATCCAGTAATAATGAGGGGACATCCATCAAAGCATAACAACAGGGATTTTTTTTGTCATATGTTGTAGTTACAAATTGCCCAACTAGACATACATGTGAAAATGCTTGGGCTTAATATATACCATGACAAACTATTTCAAAAATGCCTCAAAAATGTGAAATCATAGTTAGCATGATACTATACCATTTGACATGAAGTCCTTGCGGTGATCGGGATATTACCGCTTCTGCCGTGTCTTCTTGTCTTTAGGGGATGCGGGAAGTATTTGGAGTTACCACCACCACACATTTTATTGCTCAACCTTCATGTAATGGATGTTCTTGCCTTGTCTAGCTCTTGATATGATGATAACTTGATCTTAGCAAACTTGTCGCGTGCATCACTACCTTGACACAGCGATCCTCTTATGAAACTTGTCAATATTTATGGGCACCTTTTAAATTACATTCAGATATATATAAGGAAACTATCCTATAGGGATGACAGTCCTAAGAAACATGGCAATGGTTACACCAATAAATAGATAAATAGTTAACTAGAAACCATGAATTTTAAATGCATAATGGAGAATATATAGAGAGTTAAGTCAGTGAGAAAACAACCTTGGAGAATTGTCATCAAAAGTATGACAATCTAAGAGTTCATAATGAAAATCATATGCCACCCTCTGAGTCCTTAATAGACCTGATGATAGATTTCAAGTCATAAAATAAAGATTCATAGAGAATAATAGATGCAAAAGGCGTGAAATTGAGATGAAGTTGGTGAGAGTTGAAGAATCGGTGGTGAGGAAACAAAGTAATTTCGGTCAGGCATCGGTTTCTCGGTGACTATATTTGGGCAGGGAGAACTTGGTGACAACATTACCATCAAACAATAAGGATGCTCAAAGAGCCCTGCAGGCCCACAGAGATTTTCAGCACAGGGGATCTCAGGCATGGATGAAATGTTCATGTGGGGTTCACTCTCTGTGTGGTCACAAAAGTAACAATTGGATTTACAAATTACAGTTGAAAACTATGCAGGTATATTGTGCTGATTTTTTCAAACTTAAGTAACGCCCCTATCAATACAATCTTAAAATACAATGCTTCACAATGAAATAACGCGATTAACCAAAGCGATAATTTGACGTTTATCTGAGTGAACCAAAATTGTACGAAGTAAATAATACCCTGCGTTAATGAACAAATAACATTTTCATTACATGATTTTTCAACAACTAATTTTTAGATCAAATCCATTGTACAAAATGTAAATCGTGTGATGTCTCAAAGATCTGAAGGTTTAAAAATATGATATTTTTAGATCTATTCTTGGGTGTATCATGCAAATTTCATCATAGAAGGATGGGTCATCACCTCATTTAGACCTGGATGTGGAACTACCTTTTTTGTTTCCATAGAATCCAAAAAAGGCCTAACAAATGCTGGAAGAAATAACCCTATAAACACATAAAAGAAAAAGCTAAATTAGTAGTAATTTACTAATTTTAATTCAACTTCTTTGTAATCATTTAAGTACCTGATTCTATTGTACTTTAAAGATTTATAATATGAAGTTTAGCTATTCAAATAGCTTAACTAATTTTAAATTATAAAACTGATAAATAGGATTTAGCAATTCAAAAAAAAATCCACTTCTAAAATTTTAAATATCTTTACTGTATCTATTTACCATTGTTAGAGAGTTGCAAACTGTGAATTGTCCTCTATCCTATAGGACTGAGAAAGGAAGAACACTGTCAAATAGTGATTGAATCATAACAAACAGTCCAAAAACATTGAAATTTATGCTATGAAAAATTAACTACATGCTAGAACATATCCATATCAGTGTAAAAAACTAAGTGCAATTCACCTCAAACTTTGGTGTACTTGAGTATGATAGTACCTGAGCTTTTGGTGTTTCTAGATGGAACTTATAGCGGAAAAGTGTAGTCTCCATCTGAAAGAACCATCTTCGAAGCTCTTCCCTGAAATGAGGGTTGAAAACATTAGAAGAAAAGCAATGCCATAATTCTAAAGTAACAATTTGTATCAAGACAAATGTTAGAAAAGTATAATTAAAAAGAAAAATCCTTACAATTGGACCTCAAATTAGACCAAGCAGATTTATGATTTTATCTTAAGAATGTAGGAACTTTCTCTGTCGGAGCTTCACGACCTCAAATTGGATCTTAAATTGGACAGATAAAATTTATGATTTTATCTTTAGAATGTGGGAACTTCCTCTGTCGAAGCTTGACTACCTCAAATTGGATCTAAAATTGGTCCAACAAATTTGTGATTTTATCTTTAGAATGTACAAGCTTTCTCTATCGGATATTAAAGATCTCGGGTTGGATGTCCAATTGGACCAGTAGATTTAAGATTTTATCTTTAGAATAAATGAACTTCCTCTATCGAATATTTCAAAATTCCCACACTCAGATTCTACTCCCCAGCGAAAAACACTCAGAAGCATTTCACACCAACTCAAGGTACTCTCCAACCTAGTTATGACACCGATAGCAATCCATTTTTTCCTGAACCATCCATACCCAAACGTTGCATCACAATCTATTCTTCTTGCACATAAAGTTGCCATATATTAACCCCTTCTAAATAAAACTCAAAATCATCATAAAACCATAATTAATAAATCATTTCAGCTTCAGAAAGAATCCAATGTCATTTACTATAAAAAAAAAGCTGTATAAATCACAAAAAATCCATGAAGCAATCCATCCAAAGAGAAAATAAGCAATGTAAGGATTTGAGCAATATAAGTCCAAAGGGTTATGTTGTAACAATAATGGAATCAACATAAGAGCACAATCGAGGAACAAATTCTTGTGACTGCAATTATGTGATCCATAACTCTATTGGTCATGTGGAACAATTGTGCTATAACAAATACATGATGCATTCATGTGTGACCCAAGTTTACTGTGGCTATGTTGTGATAGAAATTGAGGCACTCATATGAGCACAATTCATTTATAAATCAATGTCATCACAATTAGGTGTCAATCATCATTGGTTGCATTCAGGTTGACTCAAGTTTAACAAGTTACGATGTAATGATAGCATGATCCAAGAGCGATTACCTCTTGCTGCAATAAAGATCCTATAACTCTGGTTGATATGCAGAGTGGTTGTGTTATATAAATTATGTAGTGCATTCAAGCACAACCCATGTTTAATGGGATATTCACAAGTGATCAAGATTTTAATCCTTATGGATACTTAAAAGTGTACAACAAACTACAAACCAAGTTTTATTTAATACTTGAATGCAATCTTGGGTTTACCTAGGCTATAATAATGTGTGCTTTAATAACCATTATGGAAGTATTAAGCCCATGCTATATAGGATACATTCCTGATCGGGGTTTGCTTGTAATGATCAAACTGGCTTCTGGGATGCAAATCAGAGATCATACACCCACAACCCTGTCAGGAACAACTAATTTCGATGAATTTAAGGTTGTTTTGTCTCAACAAGCGTCGGTGAGCAGCAATAGGCTCGCCTTAGGCCTCCATAGAAACACTAAAATTAGTGAGGTTGCAATACGGAAGATTGAGACATTGCTTGTGTAACAAAATCTTGCAATCTAAATATTGTATTGACAAGCACACACTATGTAGCTTAGTGACATTTGTAAATGCAATCTACGGTAAGAAGAATGATAGTCACTTGAGATGTGACATTTAAAAAGAGGCTGAGCAGTGACAAGATAATAAAGCTCAAACCTTGCATAGTAAAGTGGAAATTTAACATGAGTTTCATTACCTTGCTGACCTTAAGGGTTTCAAATGCTTTTATTGAGTGTTAGACAAGGAAAAATGCAATCGAGATGACTATCAAATGAAATGCCGGTGGTAATGCGGTTCAATGTTTCTTCTTAATAGGCTAGCCAACAATAGGTAGTGATGGTTGCATGTTTGATGTTTTGAAGACTCATCAAGATGAAATAGTGAATAATACCTTGTGAATTGTAGTAGTGACAATAAGGTTGAAGGATCTTAAGACCCACAATACCATGAAACGAGTCCCCTGTAGTAAGTAGGTAGTCTATAGGGCATAGTTTGATTTTATAGAAGGATGCTAATGAAAGGAATCTTCAAGTGACAGTGAGTGAGTTGTTTGAGATTGCAGCTGAGGGTGCAATATCCAGCCTTAAAAGTAGTTAGAAAAGTAGTAAATGTGAAAGAAAATCAAATCGTACACAACAAATAATTCACAATGTTATCTTGCATAATGCCTTGAGTTTGAAGACAAAAATCTCATTGTATCTTGATGAAAGTAGTGACCTTAATGGTCAATCACTGGCAACCATGATTTTAAAACATGTTATTGTGCTTATGGAGGCAACATTTTAAGCAAGGCAATGAGTGGTGGTTTGGAACAATGGCAGGTATGAAGGGCTTGCTTGCTTTATTTGCATACTATGCAATCTAGCTTAAGAAAACATTCTTAGAAGAGATTGAAGGTGGATTATGGAACTCAAGGGTTACCATGATAAGGATTAAAGCAAAGACTAAGATCTATTTAAAAGCCACTGTCATGAAGATATTAAAGACGTCACATGAAAAACACTAGTAGCTAGAGTAATGAATACAATGCCAAAGAGGACAGTGTGTTAGGGCAGATTTAGGAGATCTCCACTTTATCTAATCACAGGAAAATACATCTTTTTAAAAAAAATTAAAATAAATCATTCTAAACCCTGTATAGGATACATTTATACTTCAAAAGCATCTGATTTATTTTTTAAAATTAAAAGAAATCATTCTAAACCCTATATAGGATACATTGATACTTCAAAAGCATCTGAAGGAATTTGAGATTATGCAAATATATATCAATTAAATACCTAGATTACAAATAGTAGCGCGAACAATGTAACCCTTGTTGAACAGAGTAGGAATGAGATAAGCAGCAATGAATCCTATGCCTCCTGTCACACACATCTCCTTACCATTCTTTGTCATTCTTTACTAAAACACTTCTCCATTTTGGCAGGCTACACCTAAAAATAAGGTTTCAACGAAGGTTTTAGACTATGTTTTTTAAAATGAAAACTCCATTCTAGCGGGCTATGCCTAAAAATAAGATTTCGATGAAAGTTTTAGACTATGTTTATTAAAGTTTTAGAGTATTTTGGTGGGCTATATTCTTGATTCCTTAATGATTTATTCAAATGGATTGTGACTAAATAAATGACTAACTATTTAGTCATTTTTATTTGTGTGACTAAATATTTTTTAGTCAATAACCAAATTAGTCATTTATTTACTCATTTATAGCTGAGTTGCAAAAAATGAGTAGAATTTAGTCATTTTTAGTTGTTGTGACTAAAATTTTCAGTTGCCTAGTCATTTATTTGCCAAATTCTACTAGTGTTTGTTCTCCCTATGAACCTACAAAATATTTTTTTCCTACATATGATGTAAACGTGTATGGGTCTTTGACCAATTAAATTGTGAGCTTTGTTTTTGCAAATAACTTAAATCTCTTTGTGAAGCCCCCCTTCTATCGTTCATTGTCGAGCCCCTTTTCCCTAGTAGCTTTAAGTTGTTCATTAAAGCACGTGCATTTTAACCTTCTAAGTCATACAAAGCCTTTGCATCGTGGATCCTTTTATTTCAAAAGCATTAGTTTGTGTGAATTAGAGAAAAACCTTTATTTCAAGCAAAAGGCATGCATCTTATCTTTTTGTGTTAGCTATAACCTTCGGGGGGTGATGTTAAACTGAGCTTTTATTTCCCTGAACTCTCAAAATCATGCCACATGTCCATGTTGGCATATGGCTTTTGGTGTTGTCATTGATGGCAACCTAAGTCATTGATCCAGTCTGCACTACAGTATCTGACCATACCAGAAGACATAGTAAAGAACAAGGTATTCTACTGAAGTTGAAACTGTCAGTCTATTTGCATTTACCAGTTTATCAGTTTGGATTGTGGATCTCAGGGAAAGTCGATGCGTATTTGCAATGTCTTATCCTCAAGTTTTGTGCCGTCGCATCAAGTGGTGTACGAGTTGGGAGATCCGGTTGTTCAATTTTATGTTCAACAATGTTAGAAGGCTGACTAAGTGAATGAGGGATGTTGTGGATGTTCAAGGAAAAATTATTTGGAGTATTTTCGTATTGAAGATTTTGTTTTGGGTCCTCACTATGTTATGGCCAACTTTGGTGGATGCACATTAAATGTTATTTATGATTTGAGCTGACAGTTGGTAAATATTTCTTATTTTATTGAAGCTGACATGGAGCGATTGAATCCTTGGTAACAAATATATATAAGAGATCGGATATTTCATTTTGGTGTGTGTGTGTGATGTGTTGATGTGTTTTGAAAATATCAAAAGAGTAGTTGAGCGTTTATGCACAGTTTCACTTGTGTAGTAGAGGATTTTGTGAAGTGAATTAAGACAGAACAGAGCGAAGTGCAGAATCGGACAGAAGGTCTAGAATCTGATCTATGAGTCTAACTGAAACTGTAATCAGGCATTTGTAGATGCTACTTTCTCAGTTCAACCTTTTGATGTAATCCAAATCTATGTAAGGTAGTGAGCCTTCCTGATTTT
>VDFB02040893.1:0-36584 GCA_007258455.2 Sequoia sempervirens
TCGGAATAGCTTCGGTGAGCGTACAAGAAAGGATGGCAAAGGATGGTAAGGAAAAGGCAGCCTTAAAGGCTGAAAATCAGAAACTGAGGTCTTACATAACCAGCTTGATACATGGCACACCAAACGTCTCGGCCCTACCAGCAGGACTACTAGATCTCCCCGCCGAACAAAATCATCGGCAATTGTTAACATTCGGCAAACACTTGAGAAATCAGGTGGAAGAGTTTGTTCTCAAGGGTAGATGCGTACTGGCGAACCTATACCAGTTACGGGATAGAGCACATGAACTTCGTGTGGAGATCCAGCAGTCGGAACAAAGGACTGCAGAAAAGAGGCTTGAAGACGAAAGTACAATTGCAGATTTGCAATTAGCATATCAATCAGTATACTCTGAGGAAAACTAGCAACATCTTTTTGCTTGGAAGGAACAATTAGCGTACAAGGTGAAAGCCTACGACGCTCATTCAGTAGAGATGATTGATTACAGAAGGGTGGTTGCCACTATTATCAACTTCACAAGAATGTTGGTAATATCTTTCCCTTGCATGGAATATCAGCGTGAGGGAGGAGAATACGTCGAGTTGGTGACTGTACAGAACCAGTTCAGGGATGTCATCCGCAGCACCGTTCTTGACGATCCAGAGGGTTGTAAGCTGGCTAAGGTAGCAGCTTTATCAACCAAGTTAGAAGAGGCAGCATCTCAATGCATTGACTTCGGAAATCAGCTCACAACGGGTGAGGTCATGCTCCGACGCCACGTCATCATCCTACAGAGCATTAACTCCCCAGAAGCTGATGAGGTCAATCAATGGATTGAGACACTGTTGATTAATGGCGAGCTATAAATGCACCAAAGAAGGACGCCATACACCCTCCAAGTGGCATTCATGAGACTTGAGTTGACTTGATGCTTCTTTCCAAGTCAACTCAAGATGCTATTAAATGTAGTTGGAGTTAACTTGATGCTTCTTTCCAAGTTTAACTCCACTTTCCTTAAATCATGCATTGTCAGATCCCACTGATTAAGGATGTCTAATTGACTTCCATGATTTGTGGATCTTAGATCTCCACTAAATGTGGATGTCTATTTTGGAGGGAGACTTTACATTTAAGTTCACCTTTAGTTTGCTTTCAGTCAACTGAAGTAGTTTCCAGTTGACTCTTTGTTGACTTTGAGTTAACTGAAGTAGCTTTCCAGTTAACTGCTTGTTCCCCCTATTTAGGAATAAATCTTGCTAATTGATTGGCAAGAACTCATTGTTAACTCAAGGAGATTTTGGGGTTGCCCACTCCTTTGAGTTCTATAAATAAGAGCCTTGGGCTCATTATTTGTTGAACCTTTACTTGCTATGCAAAATTGCTGCGCCATTGTTGCCAACACTTTGAAAGCGAATATTTGTTCACTCTTGGATGAGAGTTCGTTGGATGATTGTAATTGTGCATGATTTAGTGCCTTTGCTTTCCCAACTTTTGTAGTTCGTTGATAAAGCATTGAAGAAGAATATCAGAAGGCGCTTGCATTTTGATCATCTTATTTGAGTTATGTCTACGTCCTGTGTTTAATAGCTTGTTGTCTCATTTCCCTCCTCGGATAGGAGTCCCTCCTCCTTGGATATTTGTTATTGACATGTTGTCGTTTGATGTTGTTTAATGTATTGACTTCCAAGCTATACTTCGGATAGGAGTCCCTCCTCCTTAGCAAGCTCGTTGGCCAAGGCATCGTGATTTTGTTGTTTCTAGTAAACTATTTCTTAAGCTCATACCTGGGATAGGAGTCCCTCCTCCTTGGCAGATCTCGGATCTAGTTTACCGTGCAGAGCGTTTGCTTGTACCAACCTTATCCCGGTGTATACCCGAGAGTTGAGCCTCGGTCATATCCTCTGAGCCGGTGAATTCAAAGTGATCAACCAGCCCGATTTCATCAACTACCCTCATGCTCTGTTTACCTTGAAGGTATTGGATAGATAGAAGCTAGTTGAAGTCATAGTTAAGATGCGAGAAGCAGGAGAAAAGCAGCTAGAGCATTGTGTTTGTGCACCCTGTCCTGCCCGGTGAAGCATAAAAGATAAGAACTTGGATTAGAAGCATTTTAAAACTCCCTCGCGCATTGCTCCCGTGAGGACTTCTCCTCTTTAAATAGCGTATTTACCGAAGCGTTTGCGAAATAAAGGTGAGAGCGTTTACAAGTAAATGCTCCGGTGTGCTAATTTTAAAGCCAACAATTTATTTGATTTTTGCATCAAGCTTGGTTTCCTATTTTCCAGGAATAAATAGGCAAAATTGCTTTGCAGCTAGAAGGTTTGAGAAAAAGGCAACTCACCTTTTACGTCCATGGCACCTCTAGAATGCCACGGCCCAAGAGTTAGGGGACTCTAACAAATTAAGTAAACAACAGTGTTTACAGCCTCTGCCCACATGTTTAAAGGCAGCCCAACATGCAATATCATAGTCCGTGCACGCTCCATTATTGTTCTATTCATGCGCTTAGCCACTCCATTTTCTTGTGTAGTCCTCGGAACCGTTTTCTGCCTACGAATACCATTAGAGGAACAATAATCTTCAAACTCTTTGTTGCAATACTCACCACCATTATCAGATCTGAGACATTTTAACTTTTAACCCGTCTCATTCTCAACCAAACTTCTCCATTTTTTAGAAGTTTTAAATACATCAGATTTTTGCGTAAGGAAATAAATCCATACCTTCCTAGTTGCATCATCAATGAATCTAACATAATACTGAGAGCCACTGAGAGAAGATATCTGAGCTGGTCCTGTTGACGGTGTTTTATGACTGTACCAACACAAAATAAAGTTTCCAATGGTCACTCTATCCTCTCTTGATCAAAATCTCCTGCATGCTAGGATTGCGAAAGATCATGCATTTAACTCCAAGGTTCCGTTATGCAGTGGACGTAGGCTCAGTTGGCTTAATGTGATTTGCTGGTATTTCAAGGGGACTTACACAATTATTCACTCAAAGAGAAAGGGGTTTTCAAGATTCAGAAGATTTGTCGATGAAGCTCGAGTTTCCTAAACTAACCAGAAAGTACTGAATTTGAATGGCTGCAGGGATTAAAAATACTATGATCTACTCTAGACACAGGATGTAGAGATCAACTCTTACAAACTTCAACCAAGCTTTGCTTTGCCTCACCTTGGACAACTTCCACAAAACTGGTGCAATCTTCAACGGAGTAGCTAGAAATATTCAGATTACAATTCAACATGAAGACGCCATCACAACGACGCATACCAACATGTAAATCATAATCGAAGTTAGGTCCAAACTATTCCAGTGGACCACACAAGGCGAACCCACCATCAATGACCCCACTAGTGGTATGGATTAGCGAAGCTTGTTTAATTCAACCACCATTTTCCACAATTATCTACTTGCATGAAATGAAATCTATTCTACTCTAAGTTCTACTTTAAGATTCTATGCGAATTGGAAGGATGAAGAAATCTTGCTAGCTACTCACAATAAAAGATGAAATCACAAGAAATGGCAACTCTTTTTATTATAGGAGTGTTCACAACAATCTTTTACAAAGCATTCAATTGAAAACTTTCCTTCCTCTTACTATCTATCAATCTACGCTATGCTATCAATCTCTGTCTATTCCTCCTTTGCTCTCTACAATGTATCTATTCTATATGATACAAATGAGGGGGGATGTCCCTTTTATAGCTGGCCAATTCCAACAGATGGCTCATATCGAATTACAATGAACGACTCAGATCGAGCGATATAAGCCCTAGTCACGATTCTGCCCTAAAAATTGCCAAAAAGTGGAGTGAGGTAATAAATGAGCACAAAATGCCCACTCTCTCCCTTTGACCACTATGAGCATTTAATGCCCATTATCATCTAGAAGATTCTCATCCAGAAATGCGTTCCCATTGTTCTTCTCTCTGACTGCAAACTAGATGAATCTGGTCAACACTGCTTCAACCTCCTTGTTGATGGGTGTTTTATGACCGCACCAACACAGAATAAAGTTTCCAACGGTCACTCTATCCTCTCTTGATCAAAATATCCTGCATGCTAAGATTGAGAAAGATCATGCATTCACCTCCAAGGTTCCTTTATGCAGTGGACATAGACCCAGTTGGCTTGATGTGATTTGCTGGTATTTCAAGGGGACTTATGCAATTGTTCACTCTAGAGAAAGGGGTTTTCAAGATTCATAAGATTTATCAGTGAAGCTTAGATTTCCTAAACTAACTAGAAAGTGTGGAATTTGAATGGCTGCAGGGATTAAAAATGCTATGGTCTACTCTAGGCGCAGGACGTAGAGATCAAATTTCACAAACTTCAACCAAGTTCTGTTTTGCCTCACCTTGGACAGCTTCCACATAACTGGTGCAATCTTCGAAGTAACTAGGGGTATTCAGATCACAACTTAACATGAAGATACCATCACAATGACACATACCAACATATAAATCATAATCGAAGTTAAGTCCAAACTGTTCCAGTTGACCACACAAGGCGAACTCACCATCAATGAGCCCACTAGTGGTATGGATTAACAAAGCTTGTTTAATTCGACCACCACATTCCACAACTATCTATTTGCATGAAATGAAATCTATTTTATTCTAATTTCTACTTTAAGACTTTATGTGAATTGGAAGGACGAATAAATCTTGCTAGCTACCCACAATAAAAGATGAAACCATAAGCAATGATAACTCTTTTTATTATAGGAGTGTTCACAACAATCTCTTACAAAGCATTCAATTTGAAAACTTTCCTTCCTCTTCAATCTATGCTATGCTAACAATCTATGCTCTCTATTCCTCTATGCTATCAACTCCTAGCTATTTCTCTATCTTCCTATATTCTATTCTATATTGCACAAATGAGGGGGGATGCCCCTTTTATAGTTGGCCAATTCCAACAGACGACTCAGATTCAATTACAATGAAGGGCCTAGATTGAGCCACATAAGCCCTAGTCAAGATTCTGCCCTAAAAACTGCCAGAAAGTGGAGTAGGGTAACAAATGAGCACAAAACGTCCACTCTTTCCCTTTGACTACTATGAGCTTTTAATGCCCACCATCTTCCAGAAGATTCTTGTCCAAAAACTTGTTCCTACTGTTCTCTTTGACTGCAAATTCGATGCAGCTTCTACTTCTTGGACTGACATGGTAGGCACGTTCTCAATCTAAAACTCCAAGACTGCAACTTCTTTCTCCTATTTGATGATGATTTTCCTCCTGGTTGCCATTGCATCTTAGGTTGTGCGAAGTATGCTGGAGAACATTTTCTGAATCACTGCCGGAGAAGGACTTCACACTTAAGAAGAATTCCTCTACTTTGTCCTTCAATCCATCCTGCTGTCATTCTTTAACTTTGAAGTGCTTGAGGATGATCTCTAACGCCTGGGCCTTCATCTTTTCCTTCATCCTGATCTTGAAGGATTTTCTTGTTTTGGACTCGACCATTTTTTCCTTGCCACCTGCCTCCCTGAGTTGGGTGTATATTAGGTCTTTGTGGAGAAATTCCAACATTTAGCTGTTTCTTCCAACATCTCCCTTCATGGTTTGGGCGCAAATGAGACATCATGGAGGAGTTTGAAACATGTAACTTTATCCCCTTCCAAAGTTGTAATGTTGTCCTGGAGTGCTTGCTCCATCACCCCACGTCTTCCTGCAAAACAAACAAAAAGAAGAGCATCAAAACACTTATAGTATAAATCCACTTCACTTACCTAATTTCCATGTTTTGATTTCCAAGGTCTGATTGATCTCTGGATTTGATAGAGTTCATCATTTTTCTCTAGCAAACTTTGCTTTCTTCATAACTTTTCATCATGGGCGCATTTAACAGTTGAGCAACAAGTTTTCGTGACTTAGCTTTTCCTCCACCTCTCCACTTTGTCTTGGGCGCAAATGAAAGGAGTTTATTCAATTTCCTCATACTTAGAACAATTTTCAATCATCAAACCTCCTTATGGGCGCATTTGAGATGTGTGTTCACTTCATAAGGTCTTCTTCAAGGGCGCATCTACCACCTTGGTGTTCTCATACTCAATGCTTTAGGCGTTTTCTCAAGCTCCCAAGTAGGGCGCATTTGAAGGGTCTTGCTTTCATTCTCCTGCCTTAGAAACTTTTTGTTGTCTCCCCACACTTTGGGTGCATTTAGAGGAGTGTTAGTTCATTTCCCATGCCTTAGATAATTTTCAGCCAACATATTCTTCCTTGGGCCCATTTGAGGTGGGGTCATGCCATTTTTCTTTTTTTTCTTGCCTTGGAAATTTCTCCTTCATGTTTCTAACTTGGGCGCATTTGACAAGGTCAACTTCCATTTTTCATGACTTGGAATTTTTTTTATCTTATTCCTCCCTAGCATCTTGGGTGCATATGAAGGGGTCCATTTCTGTTTTCTATGCCTTAGAAAAATTCTTTCAAACAACTTCTACTTGAGGGTGCATTTACTAGGTGGTACTTCCATTTTTGCCTTAGAAAAATTTCATTCATCCTTGCTCATGATGGGCACATTTAAGAGGGTCTCAGGCAACTTTTTGTGACTTAGAAACTTTTTAGCTTTTCCATGCCTTGGGCGCATTTTGATGGGGGTCAAGCAATTTTCATTGCCTTAGAAAGTTTTATGCCTCCTTCACAAGATGGGCGCATTTAGGGGGGTGTACTGCTATTTTCAATGCGTTAGCAAAAATTTCCAATCATCCTTACACCTTGGGCTCATATGAAGGGGTGTTAGGCAAATTTTGTGCCTTAGGAAATTTCTCACTAATTTGCTTCTAACTTGGGCGCATCTTGATAGGTCTCTTGCCATTTTTTTATGACTTGGACAATTTTTGTGCCTTTCTGCTTCTCACCTTGGCATATCTGAACACTTAGCTTATTTTCAACCTGCTCGCCCTCACTTTCTATCTTTAGTAACTTCTTGATTCTTGAACTTCTGCAACTCCTCCTGTCTTGATATTTTCCCAACGTGATCCTCATGACCTATTTGACCTGTTCACACTTGCCTTTCGTGCTCACCGGCTATTTTTAGCCCTATTTTGGAAGTGACTTACTATAAATAGTAAGTATGCAGATTACGCTCAAATTTTACCAGTAGATTCCTTGAAAGATGCTGATCGCAATGGGATACATCCATTTTTCATTTTTCTCGAATTTTGCCCCTCATTTTAGGCGCCAAAGTAGGAAACCCTAATTTCATTTGCATGTGCTTCTATTGACCTCCGTTCAACTTTGTTTTTGTTTTGAACTGCTTTGCTCCTGAAACTGAAGATCTGGGATTGTTGGAGTGAACCTGCTAAAAATAGTAACTGCCTGAAAAAGTGATCAATTGATTGTTGGACATGGTTGCATGTCATATTGCCCGAGAGATCTCAAAAACCCAGAAAAACCCAGAAAACTGGCTTGCATGTGGGGTACTTGCTAAAAATAGAAAGTCATCACGTTGACTTGCATGTTATACCATCGCGAAGCTCTCAAAAAACCCATAAAGACTATCCTGACATGCATTGAAAAATCATACATGCAAATCCTAAAAATTACTCTCGAAGCCAAAACTGCTAAAAATAGAAAGTTGTCAGAATTTGCTCAAATTTTGCAGGCGAGCAGCTTGAAGGGCTCTAAACATGGTGAAGCAGTTAGAATTTCAAAAGTCCTAAGGAAAAGGTCCCAAATTGAGTACTTCCTAAAAATAGTAAGTTGTCAGAATTTAGTGAAACTTTAATGGGAACCTGCCTGAAGCCTCTTGATTGCAATGCCAAGCTCAGATTTCAATTTGCTCACTTAAATTGACCCCAAACTAGCCTGAAGAATGAAAACCCTAATTTGTCAAAACGCACTTCAGACTTAGCCAACATTCCAAATTAGGCCAAAAGATAGGTACATCCCCAGAAAGATAGACGGAACAAAAGAGAGACAGCCGTGAAACCAACCAAAACCAAAGCCAAAAGACCTGAATGGAGCAAAAATTAGGGGGTCCCCATTTTGAATGGGGTGATGTGTGAAAAGGTCGCAACACTCTTGAATTGAGATGGGCGGAACATGGTTGAGTTGAAATTTGAGCACTGTGACTACTTGCCCCTGCCGAGTGCAAGATTTTCCCCAAGCAACTAAGGCATCTTGAGTGCTCTGAATGATGTTGGAGAAGGTTAAAATGTTCTCAAAATCCACCTCGGTAAATGATCTCACATCCGAGAAGAAAGGCTCCAATCTGCCTTTCAGACCCTCCGTAGTTACCTCTTCTGGAGTCGGCCTTTTAGCAAACAAGGCTTCAAGTGTGTTCAAGACTCCTTCCTGTATATTTCCCATAGCCTTCCTAACTCTAACAGATTCTTCCTGTGATGTATCGAAGAAGTCTCGACCTGTGAATGTTGAAGAATACCAGCCCGAGAAATCATATCTATCGCCCTCCTAGATCACTCCTCCCTCAACTAGAGTTTGTGTGGGCATATGCATCAAGGCTGCCAAGCAAGGAACAATTTTATCCTGATAAATATGGGTTTCATTCCAAGCCTGATCAACATTATCCATGCGCGTAAGAATGCTGGAGGCCTGCTGAAAAGAGTAGGCGAGATCATCAATGAACTTCTCTGCCTCAATGCGAATATTGCCAACCCACTTATCTGCCTCCAGAGCCATCTTCTTCAAATCTTCTAGGCCACTGATTGATTCCCTCGGAAGCTCAGTTGGAAGATCAACTGCCGGATTCTCTTGTCCACACGGATGAGCCAAGTGCTACACATAACCAATCAGCGTCTTATGTTCTCTTTTTAACCTCTTGCACTTTCCTTTCATCCGGAGCAACCTATCCTTCAGAGCCTAATAGGAGCTATCACATTCTTCAATTATTTGAGCTCCTGTAGGGTGGCCTAACTCCATAGTAGTGACCACATAATTTTCAGGTACAGCCTCATCTCAGTCACACTCTACTCTTGGAATAGCTACATGAAGCATGCGAGAACCAGTCTTATTTGTAGATATCTTCGAGTATTTCCTAGCTCTCTTCCTTTCTGGTGGCCCGCTAATTGTACTGAGGAACTCTTCCATTTCAATCGTTGGGTTAGTCTCCTCTTTAGGGTCCTTCCTCATTCTTTCCTTGAACCAATCTGGCACTGCCTGCTGCGGATTACAAATAATAACTGGCTGCTCCTCTCTCGCTTCTTCTTCATGCACTTCTTCTCTAACAATATTTTGCTAAGGCTCGTCATTCTCCATCTATTGAACATTCTCTCCTAGACCTCAAGCTTCTTGTCTTGTAGTATTCTCATCTTCTAGCACTGTCTCAATCATTTGCTGGAAGCGGGTATTTGTTGCCGTCTCCTCTTCTTCTTGCTGATCTTCTCTTCTAGGAGCGTTCACACTTAGACTATTTGGCTCTCTAAGAGGCGGCTGGTTTACCTCTTGGAACTCTTGCTCCTCATTTGATCTATTTCTCTGGCTCCCAAACAAAGACACCTCCTGCACACTCGAAGAACGAGTCTGCGATGGCATGGGTGATGCTTCTTCCACCCTCTGAGGCATCGGCTGAACTTGCACTTCCCTTTGTGGTTCTGAAGCTTGGGCGAATTGCTTTCTTTTCCCAGCTGTTGGCGGCCTCTGGTCACCCATGAGATTGTAAGTGAGGGGAATTGATCTGCTTTTAAGCCTATTCACATGCCTTTCCACCCAATTCCTCGTGAACGTCAAAACTGGTATGCATAGTGTGTCTAAGTCCATAATCTCCGGTTCTGACCAATCAGGTAGTGGAACTGCTGTGTTCCTTACTGATTCATAATCCGGCTGCATAACATTCACGTCCTCATCTACTTGATCTGGAACTAGAATAATCTCACATTCTCTAATCATCTTTAGGGGTATTCTGGTAAACATTCTTCTTCTAACTTTAGCATCGTCCACCGCATTAGTGCCCTGTCCCTATACTCCACACTTTGCACCATTCTGATATGGTTATAGGGATCGAAATCCTGCCTGCTGGTGTGGTATGAGAGGTGGAAGAACTGCAGCTCATCTTTAGCTTCTTTGGCTGCTTGCAAGGATGGACAAACCTCGTTTGAATTTCCCATGGTGATCAGGAAGTCTAACCCTCCTTTTTTCTTCTTTTTCTGAATTCTATCATAGGCAGTGAGCTGCCTAGATACTTCTAACATTACCATCCTATCTGTGGGGTATCTTGGTAATTTGTATGAATATGATGTGAACCCCTGCAACCTGATATAGGTGAACTTTGGAAATTGGATAAACCAATATCCATATTCTTCGATCAGTTCCTGAGCCTCTTTTGATATTCTTTGTT
This sequence comes from Sequoia sempervirens, assembly GCA_007258455.2. Lineage (NCBI taxonomy): Eukaryota > Viridiplantae > Streptophyta > Pinopsida > Cupressales > Cupressaceae > Sequoia > Sequoia sempervirens. Next base: position 10,289 of record VDFB02040893.1, read on the forward strand.
GAGTCCTCCGCTGAAGAGTCTTGGCTATGTGCATGGTGAAGGCATCGTTCACCCTTTTGTAGCTGGAGGTACTGCTCAGTTGCAATTGTGGGCAAGCCTCGTAAATTTTGAACTGTTCAGGACCACACCCAATTGGGCTCCTTATAAGTTATTCCCCTATACTTAGTCATTCAAGCGAACATATATATCACATATGAGCTCATGTAGAACGTCTTAGTTCTCCTTAAATTCTTGAACTGCTCATCCAAATTGTCACTTATCATTCTTTCCCAGTCTACATAGTCTTTCCCTTCCAGCACAATCCCAATGTAGTAAAACATCCATGGCTTGAAGATGTATGATTGAGGGCTTCCACTCACTCAGCTGAGCATCATTATGAGGTCGCAATACTCCTGCTTCACATCATCCGAGATAATCTGCTTGGGGAGTTTGGTGCGAGGAGGCCTGGGCTTCTGCATCCAAACAAAATTTATCATTCCAGCACATCTCTCGAAAGAAGAAGCGTACATCCTTTCAGCTCTTTCCTTCATTTTGTATATCATTTTATCAAAAGTGGGGATTCCAAAAGCCTCTCCAATGGCCTCAGGCGTGAGGTTGGCAAAAAATTTGCCATCAGGGGAAACAATGGTCCTTCGTTCTGGCTTGTAGCAATTGGCGCACTCCATGATCAACTCTGGACACTGGATAGCTGGTGGGAAACCAACAACTGCATAGAGTCCACTCTTCATAATTTGATGCGCTGTGACTGATGGAGGATGACTACCTACCCCATACATTCGACCTCTGAGAGCTCCAAGGTTATATGAACCAAGATTTGTATCACTCAATTCTCCCAACTTCGAGGTAAACTTGGATTCGGGAAGAAATGTCTTGCTCAACTTCTTTGTCACCGCCTGTCTGGATAAGTTGGCTCTGCTTGATTCAGCATTTGCAGCCTTGCCTGCAGCCTTGTTGACTTTGCCTGCTTCAGGCATCCTGCAAAATAAAAGATAGGCATTAAAATTCAAACTAGGAAAATAAATAACCTCGGGATGGCGAAAATATGGAGTAAACTTCGAAAAAAGAGGAGCCTTTAGCATTAAAATTTCTAACTCCAAACCTCAATACTTTCAGTAGTATAACTTCTGGCACTTAGAAAAAATTTCACCCAAGCTTGCTGATTTAACTTGCAACTTCACCTCAACACTTTTCTCCTCACTTTCAAAGCCACAACTTCGTACTTGCAACTGGTGCGAATAAAATAAAAACTTTGTGGCTTAAATAATTGTGTGGGGGAGTTTATTTTAGCAAGTCCATTAAATCTCTCCTTCCACTGCTTGGCAATTTCTAACTTTGGAGAGGAGATGGGCGAGTTGTCACCAAGACGGGGCTTGTTTGTCGTAGAATTTTCCTTCGTTAAAGATTCTTTCCCATGCAAAATTCGAATTTTCCCTTTTTAACTGCTTGCAACACTTAGTCATCTCAAACATTCGTGGGAAAATTACTTATCTCATTTAAAATTTCCAACATTGAAAATTTTACCCCCTCATGATGGGCGTACTTCATCATCTTGCTTGCCAGGCGCATTGAACTTCATGTGTTAGGCGTACTTGAGGGGTTATGTTCATATTTCCAAGCCTTAAAAAAAATCTACCCATCTTCTTCCTCTTGGGCGCATTTCCACCCTTGTGCTTTTGTTTCATGCCCTAGGAGCTTTGCCAAACTCCATCTCATTCATGGTGGGCACATTTGAGACCTTGTGTGTTGAGGGTGCATTTGAAGGGGGTGTGTTCCATGTTTTGGCTTAGAAAATATTTCATGTATCCTCCTACACTTGGTCGCATTTGGGAGCTTGATGTTTGAGTTTCACTTCATCTTCAAATTTTTCATGCCTTAGACAATTTCCTGACCCAACCTCTTCTTTCTTGGGTGCATTTGAGTGGTTTTAGTCACATTTTCATGCCTTAGACAAATTTTCCATCTTGAGATCTTCCACTTCTTGTGTTGGGCGCATTTAGAGGGGTGTTAGTTCATTTTCCATGCCTTAGACAATTTTCCAGCCAACATATTCTTCCTTGGGCGCATTTTGACCTAGTGCATTATTATCATCTCCACCTTAGGGCGCATTTTACCCTTGAGCCTTTGATATCTCATGCCTTCTCTTAGGTGCATTTAGCCCATGACGCTCTCATGTTAAATGCCTAGTGTTGAGGGCGCATTTGGAGGCTTCTCTTCTTGGGCGCATTTAGGAGTGTCTTGTTTTATTTTTGCCTTAGGCAAATTTCTCACTCAACCTCTCCTTCCTTGGGTGCATTTAGAGAGGGTGGCTTCAAATTTTCATTACTTAGCCAAATTTCCAACCCATTTAGGGTGCATACCTACCTATGAGGGAGAAGTTCTGACACTTAGGATGTTTTGGATACTTTGTTAATTTTCGCCCTGCTTACCCTTGTTTTCTATTTTTAGCAACTTCTGAAGTCTTTGTGATTTCCATGAATTTTCAACTTCTCAAGACTTGATTTTCGTTCACCTTGACGCTCATGGCATGACTGACTTGTTCACACCTGCCTTTTGCGTGCACCTGTTATTTTAGGCCCTATTTTGGGAGTGACTTACTAAAAATAGTAAGTGTGCGGATCGCGCTCAAATTATACCAGTAGATTCCTCAAAGAATGCTGATCGCAGTGGGATACATTGGTTTTCAGTTTTTCTCGAGTTTCACCCTTCATTTTAGGCATGGAAGTAGGAAACCCTAATTTCATTGCATGCGCTCCTGTAGACCTCTGTTTGATGCCGTTTTCGCTGTGTACTGTTCTATTTTGGAGACTAAAGATTTGTGTCTGCCCGTGTGATATCACACTTGCCAAAGATGGACCTGCTAAAAATAGAACTGCTAAAAATAGAAAGTTCTCATAATTCATTCAAATTTTGCATGCAAGTCCCTTGAGAGGGTTTAAACTCAGTGACATGATCAAAATCTCCAAAACCCTAGGGAAAAGCCCTAAACTAGGGCACTTGCTAAATATAGTAAGTTATCAAAATTGGCTCAAATTTTGTAGGCAAGCACTTTGAAGGGTCGCAAACATGGTGTAGCAATTAGAATTTCAAAAGTCCTAAGAAAAAGGTCCCAAATTGAGTACTTACTAAAAATATAAGTTGTCAGAATTCAGTGAAATTTTAATGGGAACTTGCCTGAAGCCTCTTGATTGCAGTGCCAAGCTCATATTTCAATTTACTCACTCAATTTACCCCAAAACCAAGCCTGAAGAATAAAACCCTAATCTATCAAAACACACTCCAGACTTAGCCAAAACTTCAAATTGGGCCAAAAGATGGGTACATCCCCGGAAAGATAGACGGAACAAAGAGAGAAAGCCGCAAAACCACCCAAAAACAAAGCCAAAAGACCCGAATGGGACAAAAATTAGGGGGCCCCCATTTTGAATGGGGTGATGTGTGAAAAGGTCACAACAGGTCCCCATACATCCGTATGCACAAGATCCAATTTCTCATTTTTCTTTTGCTTCCCATCCTTGAGAAAACTTACTCTCTTTTGTTTTTCATACACACAACTTTCACATAAATCCATATTAACACATTTTAGACCTGGTAAAACATTCTTTGAATGAAGGACTTTCATACTTTTTGCACTCATATGCCCAAGTCTATTATGCCATAGTGTTGATTTAGAATCCACAACAACTATTTGATTTTCTTCCTGCTGAATTGCAACAACTGTTCCTAAACATTGATTTTTTATCTGCAATAGCTAAAGTAGAAGGAACAGTATGACCTGTACAAAGATATAAGGTGCCTACTTTCACACCTTTTGCTACCACTAAGGAACCTTTTGTAACCTTCCAATTTTTATCACTGAATGTAACAACACAATCTTCATCATCTAGTTGCCCTGCTGAAATTAAATTTCTCTTTAACTTTGGAACGTGCCTTACCTCATGTAGTAGCCAATGATTCCCATTCTACAACTTAATCTTGATTCTTCCTTTTTCCAACAATCTGACAGGGTTCGTTATCTCCCAAATAAACCAACCCAAAATCCCCTTGGACATAACCAAGAAAATAACTTCTATGGGGCGTAGCATGAAATGAAGCCCCTGAATCTAACACCCAAGAATCATCAGCATTATCAAGGGAAATAATCAAAGCATCCTCATCAGATTTATTACTTACCACATTTACCTCTTTATTGCCTTCCTTTTTGTCTCCTTTATTTTTCCGAGATCAACAATCTTTCTTTAAATGACTCAGCTTACCACACTGCCAGCAATCCCTCGTCTCTAGATTGGGACCTTTTGTCTTTTGATTTTCCTCATGACTTCCCACGACTCCCATAATTGTTTCCTCTCTCCTTTGTTCTGCCCCTGTTTTCTGCATTCAAAACACTGCCTGATGTGGATGTTCCACCTAAGCTTTTCTTACGAATTTCCTCGCTCAAAATAACACCAACAACATTATCAAATTTCAATGTATTCGAACCAGAAACATAATTGCTAACAACGATTACCGAGCTATTTCAGCTTTCAGGCAAATAGCATAGAATCAAAAAAGCCCTAACTTCTTCATCAAAGTTTACATTTATAGAAGTTAATTGACTAGTAACCGTATTAAACTCATTCAAATGATCAACAACTCACCCACTTTCTACCATTTTCATATTAAATAAACGCTTCATAAGAAATACCTTATTTGAAGCGGAAGGCTTTTCATATAACTTTGCTAGGGTTTCCATCAACTCTTGAGTTGTCTTTGCTATTGTAATATTGAACGCCACCGATTGTGCCAGGCATAAACAAATACTACCAAGTGCCTTTCTGTCCAAAATATCCTAGTCCTCATCAGACATTGCTGAGGGTTTCTTGGTTTTCCCTTCTAATGGCCGCCATAAATCCTTCTGATAGAGGTAGTCCTCCATCTGTATCTTCCATAACTGATAGTTTTGCCCATTGAACTTCTCAACCTTCAACTTACCCTTGTCTGCCATTTCTCCCACTCAACCGTGAGACCTTCCTGCAAAGGATAATTGAATACAACCCCGCTTTGATACCACTTGTGAGGGTTAGAAGATAGATATCTAACAAGTTAAATGCAAATTTAATCAATAAAACAGAGAAATAAAACACAAAAAAAAATTAACACAGAGAATTTAACGTGGTTCACCCAATCCATGCTACATCCACAAAACCGCAGCCATCCAATGATTTTATTATCCAGTGCAAAACTTATTACAATCTTGCGAATAATCGCCTTCATACTGCAACTCCCATCCCAACCGCTTATGACAAGCTTTTAGAAGCTTCTAGAATTAGGGTTCTACAAAGTCGGTTTTTTCCTTTTTCGGTGACGATGCGAAAAAAGTAGGAAATTTTTTTTTCTTGGGGGTTGCCACCCTCGAACCCCTACCCAGGGCCCGACTCAACTCCAGACCCCGGCGAGGATACATGAAGAGTGTACAGTATAGCATGATCCATCACCACATACCAACATTTAAGGTACTTTATACTCTTTTAAATAATTCATCTCACTTGAGCGTACCTTTTTGATTTAATATTCAATCTCACTTTATTAAATTTAAGTGGCTCACTTTTATAAAGTTAAAATAACACTTTATAATATCCCTTTTAATAATTAAATATAACTTAACCACTTAAATATTAATATCTCCTTCAATACTCAATATTTTGATGTGCCGTCTGAAGCTGGGGTCAACACTGTATAACCCCATGTGTCTAGGTGCCTTGACTAAAAGTAGCATCATTGCCAGATTGACTTACTATAAATAGTAAGTCCCTCAAACTAAGCCAAACACTGATTTGCAAGGCCTGAAACTGAACCCAATACTGAACTGAGGAAATGGAGTGACAACAACCTCCATTAACTACCACTGAGACCCTCTATCCAAACATATTAGCCTACGAGGATCCAAGTAATAGGCTAACCCATATACAACTGGTATTGACTAGGATGGGGACATTACATAAGACAAGCTTTTATTTCCAAGTAGGGAATAGTGCAAAAGTGAGCTTTTACTCGACTCTATGAGCTCTTATACTTAGTTCCACATTGGCTACAATGCCAACGAATCAACGATAACCCCCACCACTAGGGAGTTGTTCAATCATTATTGTATGTTGCCAAAGAATTTATGTTGCATCAAATTTAAATAAATTTTCAACATTGGGCATAATAGAACTTGAACTAACAACCATTTTGTATGAACATAAAACAAAAAAAATTACAAATCTACAACCTTACAACTTAAAAATAAAATAAAATCAGCATTATAACCTCATATTATGCATAAATTTAAAAAAATTTCAAAACTAAAAAAAAAACTTAAATTTTTTTGAAAAATCTTCAAAAAAATTATTCAAAACTTGAAAAAAATGAAAGGGTCACTCACCTTTGATGGTTAAATCTTCTTTGTGTGGCTATTTCTCCATTGTTGATGTATGTTTAAGTTCCTTGTAGGCTGTAATGTCCCCTTCTCAAACTGATCTTTCCAGTAACATTGGCCTTTTCTTTGGGAACCCGAAGGCTAGTCGGAAGATAAATTAGGGTTTCCTATTTTTGAGGAGGTCATTGCTCGAGATGATGATGTTCAATGGCGGATTCTTTCACGGGTTTTGAGCTAGGGTATGTTCATCTCGGCATTGAGCATTTTCGAATTTACTATTTTTAGTAAATTCTATTTTTGCATTCAACAGTCGGGTCCAGCATGGTTGACTTCCTATGTCAGTTTGATCAGTTGGCTTGCTCATTGATGGCTTCGGGGCGCATTTGGAGAGATAAGTTGTAATAATTAATTAAAGTCACGTTTTAATATTATATTATAACGTTGACCCCCTTGGCCTAGTCTGATGACTTCAAGTTGTTTTAAAAAAGTGGTCTTGAGGGTGGCGCCTTCATAAAGGATTATTTCTTATTTTTCTAAAGTCAAAACCAAGCTCTAAAGTGGACGCCATGATTAAAATATCGAATTTAATTAAAATGGTCAATATTGAATTTGAAAGAAAAGGACGCCATTCCTTAAAGAGGATTAGGGTTTTGACTTGAAGAAGAGATTAGGGTTTCATGAAGTCAGCAGGAAATTATATAAGGAAGACTTGGTTCATCATTTTGGCATCTTTGGTCTATGCTAATGTTATGCTGCCGAAATGGTTGCGGAATTGCTTCGAGGAATGAATGCCTCCTAGTCTGGGCTCGACTTCGTGCTTGAGAGACAGCACCTAGTGGAGAGGTTTGCATAGTTGAGTGTTTGTAGTAAGTTTTGCATTGTAATCTGCATTTGTCCAAGTAGATTCAGTTTTGGCATATTAGATGTTTTTGGTTTTTGCAAGTTTGCTACAGCAGATTCATAGTTTATCTCATAAATCAAAAAAAGACAAAAATTTCATTGTGGGTATTGTCTATTTCTATCCACCTTGGCTAGGCGCCATAGTAGGCAAAGTTGTAGATTTTTGTGAGAAGTTTCTGATTTTATATAAGGAAATCGCCCCTGTACTGGGCCGTACCATCTGCTCAACCTTGGGATTTGTGCATTAAATAATGCTTGCTCTTTGGGACTGTTCCTTGTTGTTAGTTTGAGCGCCATTTTGGTAATAGTGTTTTGCAATCAATATCACGTCATTTGAGTATCTAGAGAAGGAGTTATGAGCTGATCAAGAAATCTGTATACAGCTGGTTATTTGATGAAACATGCAGGACAGTCATAACAGTGTGTCGAAATCTGCAGCTTCATTCTTGGGTGGGTGTTGAAGAGCATCTCAAAGACTCTACGGTGGCCTCATTGGAATTGCCCAAGTTTAAAGAGGTTAGATCTATTTAATGATCTTTCATTTTAAGCTATACTTCTCGGCAAAGGAATACACTAATATTGTACATCTCCATTTATATGCTGATTTGTATCTTTGCAAGATTTCATCTTCCATAGTGTAAGCCGGCAGTAGTACTGACCGCAAAATATAATCTTGCTTCATCATGTTGTAATGCTCTGTTTACTTCCAGCAGTTGATATTGTTTCTAATTGACCTCCGCCCTATGGTAGCTACTTTCCCATTCTGGGTTAGCAAGCACATTCTGGGTGTTGAGTATTTCTAGCTTTCCGCATCTATTTTCAAGTATTGTTATTGTAATCACTCCGTCATATGGTCGCCCCTCACTCCGCATTGGATTGGGTAGCACATACTTGACGTCGAGTTCCCTTTCCAGCAATTAGAGTAGAAGATCCTCGACCAATGCTCGCCATCATCGGCGCCATACTGGTTAGAGTTGTTTCATACGTTTGGGTTTATCTTCTAACCTTAACGGGTACTTGATTGAAATGTTGTAACACGATAATTGAAAAGCGAAAAAATTGGCCGGAATATTTCAGTGGTATTAGAGCCAAGATCCTGCCATCCTGTGCCCAACAAAGTTCACTTGACAGATGAGTGACAGAGATACCAGACACTACGAACAGAGAAAGATGACTACAGAGAAGTCTCTACTTGAGTTAATGCATGATCTGTATACGCTATTGAAGGATCCTGAGTTGAGGTGTGGAATCAGAAAGATTTATGCTAAGTCTGAGAAGTCGGATTTGATTGGGGTTTCTAAAGAATGCCAGTTCAAGAGGAAATGTGAACACGAGGCTGACATACTCTACAAAGATTATCAGAGCATGATAGATGAGTTTAAGAACGGTGTTTCATTTGATACCTTTTTGGATTGTGTGGTGACTTATAACCCTGGAAAGCGGGCTATGGTCAACTACATCAAAAAAATGATTAAGGAGGAAGCAGAATGTGCCATGGTTGCAGGTGCAATGAAGGGAGAAGAAGTGCCTGTTTGTGGATTGCAGCCGACAAATTTGCAAGTTGAAGAGAAAAATCAGTCATCTAGCATTGAAGAGGGCACAAACAAGGTGCACCTATCACATCAAAAAGAACGTGAGCTTGATGAAGATACCTTGGCAAGTGAAGAGTTAAGGGTAGAGCCTCCTAATACTTCCCTTGACTTGCATGTGATAGCAAGTGATGTAGATCAGTTCGGTGAGAAGAATATCGCAGCAGACTTGAATCCTAATTTGGATTCATCTCATGAAGGTTTTGAGACTAAGGGCTTCACAAAGGATGTTGGTAATGTTTTCGAGGTGTTTGTACCTCCTCTTGTTGAAGATTTAGTGATAGATAGTTTTCCTCTTGTTGCTGTTCAAACTCCTCAAGAGTTTTCACAAGATGAATTTATTTCAAGTGATCACGAAAACCTTTATGGCATGCATATGACTGTTCATGATGAGATCAGAAACATACCTATAGATGAAAGGTTCATTGAAGATAAGGATGATAAAAAATTTCTAACAGCTAGCTCTAAAGATTCTTTACTTCCTTTCAGTGACAGTGCTAAGGGTGGTTTTGAGTTTGAACTTCAGACCCAACCATTGGAGGAAGGTACTTATGAAGACATCAGCTTTAGTGATTTGGGAGTTGACCTATTCCAAGAATCAACACTCCAAGTGTTGCACAAAGAACACTCTTCTTGTGATCGAAACAATCAGCCTCTCACCATTTGGGATCCAGGTGTGAAGGCACTTAGTGATGACAAACCGGTATGGGATGAATTTCCCTTTGATCCGGATGAAGAAATGGAACTCGATAAGGGTTCTCTATCAGCAGACAATGGTGTTAATATGCTTAAGTTTGGGGCTGCTTTCAAGTTTGATCAGAGTAACATGGAAGAGGAAACAGAGTTTGAGGGCCATATGGCTCTTGAAGATGAAAGGTTTGGAGGAATTACCAAACATAAATCTGATTTATCAAGGCATGAAGCTGATTGCAATCAACGAGTTGAAGGCTTAGTGGAGTATGATGTTTCCCAAGACATTGAGCACTCCCCACTAGTTGGTGGTGAAGTACAAGAATGTTGGAGCAACAATGAGGGCAGCAAAAGCGTGAAACGAAGTTCTGTTTTTCAGTTACAGCCTATCGGCAATTCACCATCTTCGCATTCTTATGAGTGTGAAGGCCAACCTGAGGTGTCCGTTGAAGATGAAGTGCGAGCTCTATCTAGATTTGATCGCACACATAGTCTGATTGAAGGGCTTATTTGGGATGCTCAGCTTGAAGAGAGACAAAGAGGAGTGAAATATGAGGTTGCTCTTCCCAAGTTGCAACTTATCAGAGACTCATTGGAGACCTTGAAGTCTGAGTACATAGGCTTGATTGAAGATAGAGATCATGCCGTTGAATCTGCAAAGAAGGCCTTCATTGTTTTCGAAGAAAGGGAGAGTATGGTTGATGAGCTCACTTTGGAGCTTAAATCAACAAAGGACAAGTTGAAAGAAACTCAGTTGGATCTAACAGAGGTTGCAGACCAGTTTGCAGATTTCAAACTTTTCAAGGAGCAAGAGGATGCACAAAGAGCTAAAAAAATCAATCAAGTGATTGGAGATTTTGACTATCTTCAAGAGGAGTTTGATCTTGAAAGCATTTCAAGAAAGTCAGAAGTTGCATGTGCAGATTTGGGGCAGCGAGACGTAAGGAATGGCTTCCAAGTCTTCGACAATCCCTTCTTTGAAGTGGGTGCTGAAGCAACTTATGACAATCCTCTCTTTGTTTTGAAAAAAGAGTCAAGTAGTGAAGAGACCAAGCATGAGGTCAAGCGTGAACTCCAATCTAAGGATGCCTTGATATCACTCCATGACGATGTGCCACGTATGTTGAGTAGTAAAGAATGCTTAAGAGGAATTGAGGATGCAGTCTTCACTTTGGAAAAGGGACCAAAATATGGTGATTGCACTCTTGTCAATCCATTCCTTGGGTTGAGGGATGCTAGTCTGCTCTGGGAGTTGAATGTGAAGTCATCTTATGTTTCATGCTTCAGTGTTCCTGAAGTTTTCATGGTTTGGTTTCCAAGGTTCATCAGAGGGGATGCCAATTTTACAAGTATGCACTTGATTTTGACTAGCACTCAGAGATGTGCTATGTTTCCTTGCCGGAGTGTTGGAGATTATTTTCAGTTGGGTATTCAAGCTTGGGATTCTCAACAAGGGTTGATGGAGCATACAGTTTGTGGAAAGAAGAAATTATGGAGGAACAAGAATCAAATTTTCAGACTTTTGGTGTCGTTCTTTTCTTTAGCAGCTTCTTGATGGTTCCATTTGTTCATCAACAAATGGATTGGAGAGAGATTTTGAGCATGGGTTGGAGAAATGAACGATTGGTTGCTCTTGAATGTGTTTCCCGGCTAAGACCAGGACAGATTTTGAGATTCGAGCTTGCTGGTTTGAGGCAGACCAGCCACTTTACATGTTGCGTTTCTCGCATTCAGGAGAGTTGGTTCATCACTCATGATCAAAGAGGTGGTAGTTCTCTCATGGAGATGAATCTAGTGTGTTTTCCAACCACCTTGGAGGTGTCACTTTGCAGCTCGATGGTCATCTCACATGCTCACGCTTGGGATTTGGAGTGGTGTTGTTGTTTTCCCTTGGGTAGGACTCGAGAATCAGATTGCACTGCGCTGATCCTAGTCTTGATCAGCAGTAATTATTTGTTCCTGCACACTTTTCCTACCCTCCAAATTCATCTTATGATGGTTGATGATGTAAACTTTGACAGTTTACTCTCAGTATTGATTCATGACAGCAGTAGCTCACATGCTTTGGTTCACCATTCGGAGACTCATGGGGTTGGAACTATGATTGTTTTCTGTAGTCTTCATGGTTGTGCCAGTATAATTCAGATGAGGCATGGTAGCTTTATGCGGAGACATGAGTATGAGTTTGTGGAGCTCTTGCAAAGGAATGCTTCCCTCCTTGCAAGAAGATTTGTAGAGGTCACACTTGCAGGCATGGTCCCGTTTGTTACCATGTGGAGGTATGGGGAGGAGTTCGATTTTGATTTGAATAGTCTATCTCTCCTATTGCTTAGAATGGTGATTGACAGTAGTATGGTTGATACTGTTAATTCGGGGGATCGTGGACATGAGATGTTGCATGATTTTGATTTCCTTCCTTTAAGATCTTTCAGTTTGAGAATCATAGATGGTAACACTTTGGAGTTACAAGGGGAGTCAGTGCAGCATTGGCATGATATTTTCATTGATGTGATCAGAGTGGTGCAGCATCGGCATGGTGGGTTTTTCCTGAGACGCATTTGGGAACCAGGGATCATACTTGTTGCGTATGGATTAGTCTTCAAATTTTTGGAGTTGTGGTGGTATTGCTTGAGGACAAGGGGAAGGGCGGATTGTAATGTCCCTTCTCAAACCTGATCTTTCCAGTGAGTTGGCCTTTCTTGGGAACCCGAAGGCTAGTCGGAAAGATAAATTAGGGTTTCCTATTTTTGAGGAGGTCATTGCTCAGAGATGATGGATTCAATGGCGGTTCTTTCTGGGTTTTCAGAGAGCTTCGCAGGGTATGTCATCTCGGCATTCAGAGCATTTTCCGGAATTTACTATTTTTAGTAAATTCTATTTTTGGCAGTTCAACAGTCGGGTCCAGCATGGTTGACTTCCTATGTCAGTTTGATCAGTTGGCTTGCTCATTGATGGCTTCGGGGCGCATTTGGAGAGATAAGTTGTAATAATTAATTAAAGTCACGTTTTAATATTATATTATAACGTTGACCCCCTTGGCCTAGTCTGATGACTTCAAGTTGTTTTAAAAAAAGTGGTCTTGAGGGTGGCGCCTTCATAAAGGATTATTTCTTATTTTTCTAAAGTCAAAACCAAGCTCTAAAGTGGACGCCATGATTAAAATATCGAATTTAATTAAAATGGTCAATATTGAATTTGAAAGAAAAGGACGCCATTCCTTAAAGAGGATTAGGGTTTTGACTTGAAGAAGAGATTAGGGTTTCATGAAGTCAGCAGGAAATTATATAAGGAAGACTTGGTTCATCATTTTGGCATCTTTGGTCTATGCTAATGTTATGCTGCCGAAATGGTTGCGGAATTGCTTCGAGGAATGAATGCCTCCTAGTCTGGGCTCGACTTCGTGCTTGAGAGACAGCACCTAGTGGAGAGGTTTGCATAGTTGAGTGTTTGTAGTAAGTTTTGCATTGTAATCTGCATTTGTCCAAGTAGATTCAGTTTTGGCATATTAGATGTTTTTGGTTTTTGCAAGTTTGCTACAGCAGATTCATAGTTTATCTCATAAATCAAAAAAAGACAAAAATTTCATTGTGGGTATTGTCTATTTCTATCCACCTTGGCTAGGCGCCATAGTAGGCAAAGTTGTAGATTTTTGTGAGAAGTTTCTGATTTTATATAAGGAAATCGCCCCTGTACTGGGCCGTACCATCTGCTCAACCTTGGGATTTGTGCATTAAATAATGCTTGCTCTTTGGGACTGTTCCTTGTTGTTAGTTTGAGCGCCATTTTGGTAATAGTGTTTTGCAATCAATATCACGTCATTTGAGTATCTAGAGAAGGAGTTATGAGCTGATCAAGAAATCTGTATACAGCTGGTTATTTGATGAAACATGCAGGACAGTCAAAACAGTGTGTCGAAATCTGCAGCTTCATTCTTGGGTGGGTGTTGAAGAGCATCTCAAAGACTCTACGGTGGCCTCATTGGAATTGCCCAAGTTTAAAGAGGTTAGATCTATTTAATGATCTTACATTTTAAGCTATACTTCTCGGCAAAGGAATACACTAATATTGTACATCTCCATTTATATGCTGATTTGTATCTTTGCAAGATTTCATCTTCCATAGTGTAAGCCGGCAGTAGTACTGACCGCAAAATATTATCTTGCTTCATCATGTTGTAATGCTCTGTTTACTTCCAGCAGGTTGATATTTGTTTAGTTTGACCTCCCCTGGTAGCTACTACCATTGCAGTTAGCAAAGCATTCTGGGGTGTTGTATATTTAGCTTTCCGCATCTCTTTTCAAAGTATTGTTTGTAATCGCACTCCGTCATATGGTCGCCCCTCACTCCGCATTGGATTGGGTAGCACATACTTGACGTCGAGTTCCCCTTTCCAGCAATTAGAGTAGAAGATCCTCGACCAATGCTCGCCATCATCGGGCCATCTTGGTTAGAGTTGTTTGAGTACGTTTGGGTTTATCTTCTAACTTAGAATTTGCCAGTTGAAATGTTGTAACGATAATTGAAAAAAGAAAAATTGGCTCGGAATATTTCGGTAGGCCTCACCTTCGAAGAAAAATGAAGCAACCTTCAAAACCCAACAATGGCAGCTTGGTGGCCAAAACTGCTGTTTTGGTCTTTTGTGTTTGTGAAATGAAAGAACCCTCGTTGTAGGGTGAATTTGTGCTTTTGGGAGATTTTTTTTTTGTTTCAAAAATTTGTCAAAAAAGGTGTTTCTTTATAAAATTTTTATGCCTAAGTGTCACAAGTCCCCTTGGGTTTGTCTAGGAAGGAGCTCAAGCTGCTTGGGAGGTACCTTGGGCAGACCCTAGAAGAATCGGCTCTGGACTTAGACCAGACTCATATTGGTATTTGGTAGGGGGGAGGTCGGGAATTCTTGAGGGACCTGGAAACATAGTATAAAATAATTCATAAATGCTATTATTTTTTTATTTGATTTAGTGTTTTAGTGAAATGATAATTATTTAAAAATGATATAAGTATATAGTCTTTGAATTAATGGAATTAAGATTTTGTGTTTTTCCTTTGTTTTTAGTTTAACCTTCTCTTTTTTCTTGCAATTACACTTGCACCTTTTTTCAGATTCTTATACATTTCATATGTATTAAGTGGAAAGACCCAATGGCTTGTCATATCTATTACATAAAGTATTGTTAGAAATGTTCAGCCTTGTCTTTCCACTCCATATGTACCAACTATTTCTTTAATTAAAGTTAGGCCCTGAGATTTGTAATTGTCAAAGCCAATGCAAGTAGCAAGGGAAGTTCTCTCCTCCCTCCAATAAAGGGAGTAATAGGAACAATTCTTGGAGATGTTATATGATACATCCCATGGTGTGCCAACATAATTGTCAATAATAATGAGTTTGTCTATCAAAGGTTCTATTGGTAATCTTCCGCAGTCATATTTCATTTCCTTAACAACTCCAATTGCTTCATTTTCTAATCTAGGATGTTTCCACAAGTTTTATGCCAACATCACCATTACAACAATAAAAAAAAGCACCTCCAAATTCAACTATTATTTGTCAGTTCCAGTCCCTCCAACTTCTTGTTACTCTGCAATGCTACATGCAATCTGTTGACTGATGGGCCTCAAGCACTGCTATTTTGATTATCAATTGCTTCATTTATTGTATAGAGAAATATAGAATCAATGAGAGATTTGGTTGTTGAATCATCTAGAGTTGTGTCTGATCTACTCATCAATAATTTGTACATTTTAACTGAGGGAGTTATATCTTTAATATTCATCAATAGGAAGTATAGAGACAATGAGATATTTGATTGTTGACTCATCTAGAGTTGTATCTGATCTACTATGAATAATTCCAAACTTTAAAATAGGGAGTCATATCTTAAATATTCATCAATAGTTGGTGAACTCATTCTTATTTAGGGATTTGACCTCTTTGCATAAGGATCAGATCAGGATAATGATAGTGGTAAACAATATTTATAGAACCTTTACTGCTTCACAACCTGATACATTGGTCTATCTCTCAGTGGGGGTTATTGGCAGAAGTCCTCCACAAGGATTGTCAATGTTCTTACAAAAGCAAGTGTGCTATACTTAGGAAATGCTCGACGAAGATTTGAACCAAATCTTCAACTTAACCTTTGTTTGATGAAACTCATCTCATCAAGTGAAACATATGTGATATACCTTATTTCTTCTTGCAGTCTGCTTAAGCATGTTCTTGATAATTTTGCCACATCATTTTTCGAGATATGCAGCATAGAGTATCTAATCATGCTGACGTGCCAAACTTTGCCACTTCTTGGGGTGCTAGAATAAAGTAAGGGTCTCATAGATGGAGGTGATGTTTCTGAGGCATGTCAAAGAGGTTTGATAAGAGTGATTTCCCCCTCCTAGTGGTCCCTTGGATAATCATCTGTAGTGGTTCAATGGCGTTTCCTTCCTCAGTGATGAAGGATGGTTTCAAATGCTTTTCTTTGTTAATCTCCTATATTTATTTTTCTGGGTGGGAGATGGTTGCTAGGATCAAATGAATTAGTTGTTACAAAAACGATTCTTACAATGATATTTCATGGAGATAAAATTAGCATTTCAGTTATGCTATATACCAAAATCCATATGATTAAGCATATCCAAATCATTGATTGCTGTAGCAGTAGGATTGTTACATTCTGATATTTTCTCCCGTTCATTTTGTACTGATAATTCTTCTACATTATTATCTTCTAAAGATGAAGGATTTTCATCATTAGATGGGTATTCCATTTGACATGCCAGGGATGGTATCTTAGATTATTATTGCACTATCATATAGCTCTGTCAACATTACAAAAATATTGTAATTATCAACTTTGACAAACAAAATTCTATGCTTGTACCTGAAATTGTTTGTGACTAAATGTGCACGCACTTTCTTGTTTCATACCCTCATTTTTCATCAAATCCTTGATTTTCTACAGATCCGTGTTGAAATCTTTAGTAATCTCATCTCAGGAGTGATCCATATGAAACCATATCCTATCATGCAATCACAGATAGTACTTAAGCTAAATCTAGACTCCCTTGAGCAAAGCATTGCTTTCCTTTATGGATTTTTTGTAAGTTTCCTGGCCTACCATAGTAGAGATGCTTTTTTGTTCCTTCATTTTTTTTTTTAAAGTTTTTCTTTTCCTCTTGATTTATAATTTCATTCACCAACACAGATCTTATGCTAGGTAATGATTGAAGACAATATGCTATGCTGTACTTAAATAACTACTCAAAAGTTTCAAGACATGGGATTGGTAATACAATTGATGAGCATTTACTAGATCAACATTTAGAAATATATGGAAACCCTATGCTGGAAAACCAGAAATGGGTTGTGCCTCTGTTCTTTCTTTTCAGTTCTTCAACTAGGAATGCATGTTAGGGAGAATGGCTTCCAAAATGGGGGAGTTGGATTATTTTGGGGTCACAACAACAATCTTACGACATCCCCCTACACTCTAATCTGGAAATTCAGACCACAATGATCTCTGCTTCGCTGACGCTCTCATACAATTGTGGTAAAAATTATAGATGATCAACTGTAGACCCAATACATGAATGTCTAAGTGCTGAACAGCTGAAACAGTTACAATTTTCCTTTGACATGCAATGGGAAGATGAAGTGAACTGATTATATGAGGTGTCGCTAATACTGTCATGCCCAGGAAACTCAAGAGTCCAGTTTGGTCAGGTTTTCCTTAGTGGAACAACTATGGGTTCCAACATGACAATCTTTCCTCATTGTCTTCCATTTTTTTATTAACTAATATTGCTGTTCCATTGCAGTGTTTTCAATGTTTACAGGTCTTACTTTGGATGTGTTTGCATGTCTTAAAATTGAATGATCTATTTCAAATTTTCAAGTCACAACTCCCCGAGTAGGGAGTTTTTGGTCCCTGAAAAATTACTTAGTGAAGAGTTGAGGATTAGATACCATCTAGTGTGCTTGGAAGTTGCCGCTTTAGATGAGCCTGCTAATGTTCCTGCTCTTCCCTTATTGTAGCTTTATGACCTCCTTCTGAAGAGCTGTGTCCTCTTCTACTTGTTCTTGATCAGCTGGTACAAAATCTTAAATGGAATGTGGTACTTGCCCCTCATCTTCCTCATCCAACACAGAAGGTTCATAGAGGCACAAGTTCTCTTCATTAACAGCTAAATACATCTTCATGCAAAAAGCTATTTAAGTTTAAAAGCACTGTTCTGACCTGATCTATGATCTCAAAGGTTCCATACCTCAACGGATTCAACTTTCTTGTTTGGTCCTGGAACCCATCTTTTCTCTGGTAAAGCCATACCTTATCTCCAGCTTGGATATGATTCACTCTTCTGTCGTGGTCATGGTATCATGTGTAATTGATTGTTGATTCACTCTTGCACTTTTTTGTTCGATCATCTCAATCAATAAGCCAGCCCATGTATTTTGGATTGCTCTGTATTTCCAGGTTACCCCATTTCACCAACTCCCTGATACTGAGATATTCATGCAATAATAATAATTTTTTCTTACATAAAGACTAATATCCTAGTCAGAATACAAACTAAAAAGGTGGGCTAACATTTATTAAACAAAAATGTTGGGCCAACCACATAATTGATTACACAACTAGGTCTTCTCCTATGAAGATCTGATTCTCTTTTATACAGAATCCAGTACTGCTAAATTCCTCCAGTTCTACACACAAGGCTGGATGAGACATCAGAAGTTACTCACTTGTCGTAATACAATGATGTCCAATGTATTCCTGATGCAGTCAGTCAGGTAGAATGTATATGGTGCAGAGCTATCAACCTGAGTAAACTATCCTGCAAATGAGTCTTATATTAGGTAGGGAAAAATATATTCTTAAGAAACACACTAAAAATTGGACATCAAAAACATTTTTTTGACTGTAACTTGCTCTTTGAAAAGATAGTTGCACCTATACTTTTTGTTACAAAGGCTGAGTGTTCAACTAAATTAACTCCCAATATTAACCATATGGTATATGCACACGCTCTCATGAAAATTAGCTCCCATATGAGTCCTAACTAGTGGAAGGCATATCTTATTGTTGTTGCCAAGACATCTCAATCCACCAAAATCATCCCTTAGAGCCTCTTCAATTTTCTGACATGTTTGATCTAAAAAGCATCTGGCTGTTTTATCTGTTCTCATTGGGCCTTCTTTCAGAGGAACTCATTTATGATCCTTAGTTGATGAGCCAAGCTCACAAAAATTTACAAGACATAGCTCACTCCTGAGTGGAATGGGAGAGAAGGCTCCTTCCAAGTACTTTCTAATTTTCATTCCTGTCCACCCAGTATCATGATTTAATGGGCATTTACTGTTTCATTGGATCTTAAAATTCATTGTGCCTTTTGGAAGGTACCCAAATAACACTGCTTACTCAACAGCTGAATGCTGGAATCGCAGCTCATATGGGTGTTCTTTAAACTAAGTTATTGCAATTTGCTTCTGTACACTAGCCATGATTTAGATTGTCATAGTCTTCTCCTTATTGCCTTTTGTATTTGTACTTATTTTATTGGATATCTAACTCACTGTCACAGATAGGCCAAAAGATGCATCAAACACATTAAACCAGACTTCAGTTGGTGCATTTGCTTCCAGTAGTAGTTCTGCTTTTATGTCTTCAGAGAGAATCAGACAAGAAGGCCAAGGAGATAGTGGACCAGCATTGGCCAAAACCTTTGAATTCTCTGTGATGTCAGACATTTTAAATGTATTTATTGGACTTCTTGGTTTAGTTCTTGGGAAACTCATTGCAGTGACTTTGGAAACTGATTGTAATGATTGACATTGTTTTTTTTCTAGGATCCGAGCATAAAGAATCTAGCAGTTGAGATTTCAAAGGATCCGGCCTTTCATGACATGGCTCAGCAATTGCAGGAGAGTGTGGAGGTTGATGGGCAACGTACTGTGAACCAACTGGATCCTGAGAAATATGTGAAGAGCATGCAACAGGTTATGCGAAATCCACAGTTTGTGACAATGGCAGAGCTCCTTCGGGATGCTATGATGCAGGTATACTTTTATGCTTTAGGTAGCCTCAATAGAAGGATTTTTTCTTTGAGATATTCTTTTGGTAAATGGCCTATATTGTATTGTAGCTATTCAAAACACTTGTCCACCAAGATGGTCCTTTTCCTGTTTATAGGATCCAACAATGACAAACATGATCAAAAGCTTCTCAAGTTCTGCACAGAAAGAACAGTTTGATGCGAAGTTAGCCCAAGTTGAGAATGATCCCATGCTGAAGCCTATTTTTGATGACATCATACAGAGTGGACCATCTGCTGTCATAAAGTAAAAATCAGTCCCGAAGATATCATCTCATAATCATTTTTATATGTAATGTTCATTTGTAATCATATCAGATATTGGTATCATTTGACAAATAATGTTCCCATTGATATGCCCATTTCTTCTACTTTTGTGATACACAATAATGCTAAATCTTATTTGGCAAGCTTCTTTGAGTGGAACAGGAAATAAAATGGCATTAGAAATATTGGAGAGCAGTAGAATGTGCCACTGATAAAATGTAGATAAGTAGGATGTGTGGATTTCTGTATTTATCCTTCTTCTGCTTTGTTAATTATTGTTGTGTAGACATTTAAATGACCCAGTGGTGCTGAGTAAGCTGAGATACGCTTTCCACTTAGGCACACCACCAGCCACTTCAGTATCCAACCGGTCTGAAGAATTGCAATCAGAGGAGTCAGATGCAGATAGTGAGACTGAACCAATCTCGAACATGTACCATGCTGCTAGTATTGGTGATGTCAAGGTTTTACATTGTCTTTCATAATGCTACTAGAAGATACCGATCTCAATTGTTTGTAAGAATGTCTGAACTACTTCACCTGACATGAGCAATTTTTATTAGTTTGTCTCCCCAGAATGAAGGTAGAAACTTGTATGCAGGGTCTTGAAAGGTTGCTAATGACAGGTGCAGACAAAGATCAGAAAGATTCCCGAGGACGGACACCATTGCACTTTGCCTGTGGGTATGGAAATGTAAGGAGTTGTCTTTTCTTTGTATTTTCTGGCTATCAAGCTTTGTTGTTGTATGTGCAAAAGTTACATATTATTTAACCTAGGACCATCCATTCCTGAATTTAATTTTGGAGTTTGGACATTTTCTTCCATCATGCATGTCAATATTTATTTGTAGAGTGTATGATAAGAAATATAATTCATAGTATGCAATGATAGTCTCAAATTAAAGTGGTAAGAAACTTCTAAGAATTGTTTTTTAAGATTGACTGCCTTGGAAGAATGTAGGATTTTATTATAGATGTATAACACGCATATGGAGAAATTATATTTGTATGTGTGCATTAGAAACATGCACAAGTTTATACACATGATACTGTATACATATATACCTGTGTGTATCCCTAAGCACACAAACATGTGGCTGTGCTCTTTAAATTCTATGTGGTCATTTCGTGGCTAACCATATTATTTAGCAGTACATACATGTGTCATACAGTCCTTTTCTGTGTAAGCCAATCTGGATATTGATGGTTCCATATACAAATTGCATGCCTGATACAATGTTAGAGGATGCATGCAGGCAAAAGTGCACATGCAAGGTGGTAAGCAAGAAATGGAGTGTGCTTAGGTGTAGATAGGTGGATAAAGCATCTTGTACATGTAGTTGGTGTACAATGCCTATTTTTATATTTTGATAATATGGTTTATCTGACTATGTATTATTTGTTTGTCGGTTTTGGGTGGTTATAAGAGTTAGTTGGTGGTTGTGTTGTTCTTGGCAATCGTTGGGTTCTTAAATAGATTTTGTATCATCAAGGAAAGTAGTATGATTTAGTTGGATTGACTATGATCCTTCACGACAATTTCGGGTCTACTTCTATAATAACTTCATGTGCAAATAAATATATAATTTAACTCTTTTATCTAGTATGCGTTAGTAATTTTGTTCACTATTTCAAGTATTCATTTTATCAGATAGGAGAGTAAACATTGGCATCATTGCCTTAGAAGAAATTGGGTCAAATTTGAGATTCATGCCCTTAGACCCCAATAAAGGTGGGAAGAGACCACAAGGTGGTCAAGACCAAGAGATCAAGTGATCTTTAAGGATCGTAGAGCAAAGAGAATGAAGAAGACTACGAGAAATAGCCGAAGAAACCCCAATATTACAAGTTCAAAGTTAGAGGCCATCCCAAGAATGAAGTCAAAGTTGAAGCCATAGTTAGAGAAACAAAAACATTTCCACTACAATACATTGTATGCAGGGAGAGTGGGAGGAGATAGCCAAGCACTTACCCCTACTTGATGAAGTGTGGGTCATCCTTTTTGACTATTTAACAGTGTTCCACGGGGATGCGTACCCCCCAAAAAACTACTTGGACCCGAGATGGGGACGTCCCTGAGACGGGGGGATGCCTGAGAAACATCCCTCCGTTGTCCCCAAGTCCCTCCGCCGTTTCCTGAATGTCTCCTTCACAGAGGCACTACCGCCATTCACGTTAGGAGGCGTAAAGAGAAGCCGCCGAGGAGACTTCCTGGAAAATCTCCTCAGCACGATCAAATAGTCCCCTCAAAAGCATTAAAATGTAAAATAATAATTTTTTGTTAAAAAAAATAAAAGAAATGAAGAGTTAAAACTCACGGTAATTGACTTTTAAAAGTTTTAATTTTTATGATTTTATCATTATCATTTGTTTTTATCTTGATGCAAGAGAATTTTGAAGGTTGACAACGTTGAAGTAGTGAAAAGACTTGGTGATAGTGTGTTGGTTCCAATGACTCATCTATATTTTGATTTTCAATCATTAATGGTTCCACTTCAGTTCAATGAAATCATTGTGTGTTTTAAACTTTTAGAAGTTTTACTTTTTAACTACCACCACTTACATTCGCAGGCTTCTATAGTTATATTGTTATACATCTTCTTATAACTAATTTTTCAAGCACTATATGTATTTCAACACCGCTCCCTCATCGCCCTCCCGCCGCCCCCAAACTTAGGCCCCCTGTCTCTCGTCCCTGAAACGCATTCCTTGTCGTCCCCTCGTCCCCGTCCCCGAAACTCCATGGAACACTGCTGTTTAACGAGAATAATGGGAAATGAATTATCGAACAAATTAAGCAATTAGGGTTAGAAAATACTAAGCCCATTAACCAATGAAGTTGAATGCAATGCTTGAACGAATAAAACACTAATCAAGAATATAACTCTAATTAAGAACAAATTACTCAAAAGAAACATGCAAACCTAGTACTCCATTGTTGAATTATGAGAATTCAATATGTGGATTGCTCAATTGTGCATAACCCATGTTGCAAAAGCTTGTTGATGAAGATATTGACTCACAATGATAGCTCAAATGCTCAAAAATGATGAATGCTTGTAATGTCCCCTTTTTCGGCATGATCATGTTTGATGGTGGTTAGCCTATTAGTCAGACTCTCGTAGGCTAACAGGTTGTGTTTAGAGGGTCAGTGGCTTTATCTAGAGGAGTTTTGTCGTTCTTAGTTTAGAGTTCAGTGATTGGCTCGGAGCAGGCCTTGGCAGTTCAGGGGTTGACAGCTTTTGACGGCACATAGATATATGGAGTTTTGAGGAAGTTATGATTATTTAAGTGATTTAAGTTATATTAATTTAATACTTTATTATAAAGTCAAATTGACTTTATTCTTTTAATATCACTTAAATATTAATAAAAGGGTGATTTTAAATTAAATCATTTGTACATTAAGTGGGCACCAAGTATTTAAGTCATAAACTATTGAAAATGACTTAAATGTATTTTAAAATATTTAAAACTTGAAAAAGGCGTCACTTCTTGGAATTCGTGCCTCTTGAGGATATAAGGCGTTTTGGGCAATGAGAAATTCATTCATGATTATTTCAACTTTTCCTTTGTGGTTTTCTCTGTGCTTTCCTCTGTGATCAAGGTTTGTGCAATATTTCCATTGGAGAACGATATCTCTTCGATGTTGAGCATTTTTGAGACTGTGAGAGACCAGTCGAATTAGTGCAACTGTGAGGGCTTCATTCAGAAGTTCTACATGCTTCAAACAGAGTTTTATCATTCAGTTTATTCTTGTTTGCAATAAGGAAGGGGGTTTCTACACTTGAGGCGTCCTCTTTAGCAATTCAACAACTTACAGCTTTGGCTCTTCAACATTCTACTTGGGCCGTACTTTTGCATTGGTAAATGTGCCTGTTTGGGAAGGCGTGTGAAGGAACTAGTTGAAACGCCTTTCTCTTGGCTTTCTTTTGTGTTCCTTTCTTGGTGTCTACCTCTCTTAGGGGATTGTTTCCTGTTTTGGAGTGGGAGAAGTCAGATCTGGAGCCTAGGAGTGCATACTTGTCAGTTTTCATCAATTCCGGTTGGCAAGCTAGGATACTTCTTTATTTAATTATTCTGGAGCATTTCGGGTATGTAATTCATTTGCAATCCCATTGTATGTATTGCAGAATAACATCTATTACATCCGTTGATCAAAATATTACTGTATTGCATTTTTATGAGCTTTTATATGATGCGCCCCTTCTCTCCTGTCTACAAACTTTTCTTAAAAAACTAAAAAAACACAATAAGAATTAAGAAAAATACAGGGGTTTGAGTTGTGAGCCAGCAGGGTTCATCACAATGCTCAAGCTCATGAAGATTGTGAATGAATTTGATGGAAGATGAAGGTTTATTTTATAGAATTCCTAAAGGTTTGATCAATGGTGTGTTGGTGTACGTTTTATCATTCACCGAACACACAGAATAAAATGTCCAAAGATACTCTATCCTCTCTTGAAAAAACACCGCGTATGCTAAGATTGCGAGAAGATCATATGGCGATTCCAAGGTTTCTTTAGTCAGGTCTTGACGCGTGGATAAGCTCAATGGGTGTTGTGATATGCTGGTAATACACAAAGGGACTTACGCTAGGCTTGTTCAATTCACAAGTTTGGGACTTAGATGGATTTATCATTAAAGGCTTCTTCGGTTGAGACTTTCAATTTGAGATTTCAAAAAAAGTGTAAAAAAAGATAAGGGTTTAGGAGTTTTAATCTATTCCTAGGAATTCAAGAGATGGTAAAGATCGGGTGAAGCGGATGTAGCACAGCCCTGGGACAACTACAAAGTGGGTGCAATCACCCCAATTGATTATAATTTTCCTTGCCGCTTTCGAATGGACAGTGGCTTCACAATCTGGGCTAACTTCGCCAATTGAAATCATCCATCCAGAAGAAAGTATGACATGCTGACTAATCTGCTCTGATCGATCTTGCATTCACTTAACGACTGCCACATTGCCGGTAATAAAAGTGATTCAAGCCAAATCATATAAGGCTTTTGTGCGAATAACCTAATCTGCCAATTTCCTTGTCTCACCTTTACAAATGAGAGAAGCTCAATTTATGAAACTCCCCAGACACAATTCAATGGCAAGATTGGTTTCTAAATCAAAATGAGTTACAAGCAAGGCTAGACAGGTTTGTCACAATATTTCCTCTTATTATTAGAGAAAAATTACATTAGGACACTTGTCCTTCTGCTAAATATGAACCAACAATGAAATAGAAAGTTGGAACATGTTGATTTGGAACATTTTGATTGGTTGGAAGATGACAAGGCGCCACCTCAGCAGGTTGGATGTCCTCCTTGGTCACTTTGGTCGCTTTCCATATTCTTGCCTTAGAATATTTTTCTTTGCCGATGACTCTATCCTTGGTGCTTGTTTCTTCGTAGCTTTGATCTTGAATTCGCTTTGAGACTTTGACTCCTTCTCACCTGTATTGGA
Organism: Sequoia sempervirens; assembly: GCA_007258455.2. Classification (NCBI taxonomy): domain Eukaryota; kingdom Viridiplantae; phylum Streptophyta; class Pinopsida; order Cupressales; family Cupressaceae; genus Sequoia; species Sequoia sempervirens. The sequence continues at coordinate 35,670 of VDFB02040893.1, forward strand.
AGTCTGACCTTGGAGCAGGTGTCTGGACTTGAAGTTATTTTCTTTCTTGATTGCTTTGAAATTCCTCCTTGAATTGGATTGGTGTTATTCCTTTGGATTTCCCCTCTAAATTATCCAATTTGTGTCAAGAAATTGTCAGTATGGAAATTTGTTTGGAACACTCTTCTTGTCACCATTTGATTTTGATTGGGGGCTTGTCTTTAATTCTTCAGGGGATGAAATCCTTCAAGAAGTTGCCTTGATTGCTTCAATAGGTTTGGGATTGTAGATGAAATCCACCCAAGATGTCCGAGTATTCTTTCAAATGCCTTGAATTTGGAGAACACCTTTGTGCTTTCGCCACAATGGAGGAAATTGGAATTTTCTCTGTGAAGTATTTCCCATACTTAGCCAAATTTTGGCTATTCGAGTTCATTTTGTAACACCTTCACTCAGACTATTCAACATTTAGCCAAGATTTTGGCCATCTCGATGCTCAAATGAACTTTGATTGTGGACTTGCCTTCAATTCTGAATCCGGCTTGTGCTATGTAGGACAAATTCCATCCTTGGTCAAGGATTTTATTCACTTCCTCTTTACTTTTCCTCTTTATTCCTCTTGTTTTCCTTCCAACACTTAGCCAACTTTCTGAATTTCCTTCCTCAAGGTACCAACACTTAGTCATTTTTCTGAGTTTTTCTCATTGGGCGAACTTCACTTTGGTCTTGACATCTTCATTTTCTTCCTAAGTAGACTTGCTGCAGTCTTAGAGATTTTTATTTGAGCTAAGTCGGACTTTGAGCTGCTTTGGACATTCCTTGCTTGAGCAAAGTCGGATTTGCTAGTGGTTTCACCATCTTTTCTTTATGCTTGGCGAACTTTAGACTTCTTTGGACAAGTCTTGGTGGACCTGATCTTTCCTTGGACATGTCTCA